>LHUT01005861.1:0-12356 GCA_001412135.1 Silene latifolia subsp. alba | reverse complement strand
GTCTGGTCCGGACCAAATGGTCCGGACCGGTCTGGTCCTTGGTCCGGACCACTAAGTGAACAGCCCTACAATTTGGTATCGCAACCCAGATTTAATACCATGATTTGTCATGAAGAGATTACAAAATTAAACAGCAAGATCTAGTTTGAGACTATAACAAATGCTTCATATATTATTTGAAGATAAAGCAGATGTTTTTTTGGGACTGTTTCAAGGATTTATCAGTTAAGCAGGCCTGAAGAGCACGGGTTTGCAATGTAGCCTAGGTGATGTTAGAAAAATTTAAAGTTTCTGATGAGAGTGCGCTCAAGAGTCTGAAATTAGCCTTTCAGAAATACTCCATAACAACTTCAGAGCTTAGGCAATTCTTTCACTGAGAGATGTTGATATAGTAGTTATAGTACTGTCGAACAAGAATTGTTGATACCAAAAATGAGGATCTATCAGGATTTGCATATGGATATGGAAGTAGGGGTGCAGATTCAGTTCAGCAGTTAAAAACTACACATTCATTTTCCTAAATTTGAAGTTGCCATTGTCAACGCGTTCCTAGGAACACGGTTGAGCTTGATTGCTGCTTGATGTGATAATACAAATTAGAAACAAAAAAAAGAAGCGTACCTTTTCGTTCTCAAGGGAAGAAAATAAATTACTATCGGCCATTTCAACCTACACAACCAACATATTTCACATATAAAACAATAAATACTCAATCATAAAGTATGAACTGAATTTCAACTCATATAAGGAAAATGAAAGCAGAAAGGAAAATCACAATTCTTGATAGAAAATTTCGAAGGAGTCTATTAGATACTTGTTTGGTACTGCTTCACACAATCAAACACCTATTCACTCAGAGAAAATATGGGTTTCGACTCTAAAAATTGGTCAAAAGCATAAAGTATTTGAACATCTCCTTCAGCATAAGGAGAGAGAAATTTATATCTAAAAAGATGCCTAAATGAATGAAGAAGCACATGTACAATTAGAAACGAAAACATATCCCCCCCACACCCACACCCACACCAGCATAAAAAAAATCCCACTCCTCCTTAAAAGGAAGAAAGGGTACTGTACTTGATCATTATTTAACGGAGATTAGTGTTACTGTCATCTTTGACCTGTCATCCACATAAGTACTCCATCTCCATTGTTCATTGAGGCGATTTGTTTGTTACTAATACCAGCATGGACGCATTCTAAAAGAACAAAAATTCCACTTTTATGATGAAAATAAGAAAGGAAAGGTTTCAAACCATTCAATACATGTCCCTTCTTTTAAGGGTGTATTTGGATGGAGGGAGAGTAGGGGATTTAAAATCCCTTGTTTGGATAGCAAATAAGGGGGGAGGGAAATGGAGGGAGAGGCCTAAGAGATCAGAATCGTTGCCATTGTCAGCCTACAAGCTACATAAACGTCATGGATGCTGTTACTATATGATCTGATACTAGAAATTAGTAATCGGAAAAGACATACCTTTTGCTTCTCAGGAGTAGAAGGTGAATTACTATCAGCCATCTTTACCTGCACAACCAGCAAATTTTAAAGCGCATACAATAAGGGCCTCGATCATATATTGTGATATAAAGTACTCCAACATTATGCTAAAGAGAGATCAAACTCTAATACAAGGAAAAAGAGATTTCAAACATGCACAAAATCCCACATTCTGGTTTGTCTTACAAACTCAACCACTTTTCCAATATAATACCATCATTTATCCAATAGCCACAAAAAACATCGACCTCAAACGACATAAAACACCACAAAACAAGCATTCATCAATCCATCACCAATTCAGCACTTGATCCGAAATCTCGAATACAGATTACAAAATACCCATTACTCCATTTAGTATGTCAAGGAAACTTAATCAGCTCAAACCCACCTTTTTAATTCTATTATCCCAACTTCTAAAACATAAAAATCAAATCTTTTTCCACTGCACCTTGTCTTCCCTCCCTTTCCTTTCCCCCTATCCCCCTCCCCTCTTTCCCCCTCCTATTATGCTATCTAAACAAGCCCTTACTATTACTGTCATATTTGAGCTGTGAACCACATAAGTACAGCGTATTTGTTCATTGAGGTGGCTTGGTTTTTACTAGTACCCGCATGTCGGCATCCTAAAAGAACATAATTTCCTCTTTTATGACAAAAAATCAAAGGTTTCAAATCGTTCAATTCCTATTCCTTATTTAAGAATTCAGAATCGTTGCCAATGTCAACCTGAACCCACATAAACATCACGGATATGTTTGCTATAGGATCTGCAACTAGAAATTACTATCCAGAAAAGGGATACCTTTTGCTTCTCAGGAGTGGAAGGTGCATTACTATCGGCCATCTTTACCTGCACAACCAGCAAATATTTTACAGAGAATACGACGACGTCAATCATATAGTGATCTATAGTACTCCAACATTATGCAAAGGAGAAATCAAACTCTAACATTAGGCAAAACAGATTTCAAACATGCACAAAATCCCATCTTTTGCTTTGTCTTGCAAACTCACAATCACTTACACACTATAATATCATTCATTTATCAAAATCCCCCAACATAGAAAAGATTTGGAGGGAAATTGTATCCAGACATTAACTCCCCCTCCCCCCTCCCCTTCCCTTCCCTTCCCTTCCCTCCTCCCCCTCTCCCTTCCCTTTCCCTCCTATTTTGGCATCAAAACAAGACCTAAGAGATCAGAATCGTTGCCATTGTCAACCTACAAGCCACATAAACGTCATGGATGCTGTTACTATATGATCTGATACTAGAAATTAGTAATCAGGAAAGACATACCTTTTGCTTCTCAGGAGTGGAAGGTTCATTACTATCGGCCTGCACAACCAACAAATTTTACAGCGCATACAATAAGGACCTCGATCATATAATGTGATATATAGTACTCAAACATTATGCAAAAGAGAGACCAAACTCTATCATAAGGAACAAGAGATTTCAAACATGCACAAAATCCCATATTCTGGTTTGTCGTCCAAACTCATAACCGCTTTTCCAATATTCTCAATAAGAGTTAAGGGTAAGACAAGGACTCGAACTTTACTTTTTTTTTTTCCAGTTAAGGGACTCAACGTTCAAAGTTTACGGTTAAGGACCTATGCACTAACACCGTTAACTTTAATCATAATAAACAAAGTAATGCATAAGACAAGGACCTAAAGTATACATATTTTTCCAATTAAGGAAAGTATACAGATTTTTAAAATTTATTTTCTTAATTATCATTTGTTGTTATTGTTGATCTACCACCACTATCATGTCTATCAAGCTGTCTTCTTCCTGTATGTACACTACGTACTCCTCGAGTCCTTCCCTATTCTCTTGGAAAAATCAAGCTCCATATTATTAGGCTAACACTTCAGCATGCGTGAGTGCATGTGCGCATGACTTGCTACTAATAATCAAGTTAGCGCATCGGAAATCAATTAAATCCTCACATAACATACACCACACACCACCATATTAGCATGTTATTAGACAAGGACTCATTCCCATTACCCTGCCTCCTTGTCTCTTTTACCGTCCCCATTAAGAAAAACTCATCCATATTCACATGGGATGCTAGCTAAAACAGTGATAAGCAAGGTTGTGTATGTGGTAGGGTGGCAAGGATATACCGAGGAGAAAGAATGATTACGATGATGTCGAGAATGTGGTTAAGGAGAGACAACGATGCAACCATGTGGTCTATGTGTTTAGTCTTGATCATTTTTCTTGCTTTTCATTCTGGTTGTTCTAGTTGGATTTCTTCCAATGCCATGGTGATGAATTCTCAATGGGTAGAATCCTAGAAGGTATTGACTAGCAAGAAATTATCATGGATGATTTGAATGATGAAATTAATATCCTAAATTGACTTTGATTAATAATGGATATTTTGTTTATCAGCCAAGTACTAATTATGAGTGGCATTTAACGGCAACTTGACATAAAATACCACAAAACCAGCATTTATCAATTCAACAGCAATTCAGCACTTGATCTCGAAATCTCGAATACAGATTACAAAATACCCATTACTCCATTTATTATGTCAAGGAAATTTAATCAGCTCAACCCCGCCTTTCTTATTCTATTATCCCAGCTTCTAAACCATAAAAATCAAATCTTTTTCCGCTTCCCCTTGTCTTCCCTCCCTTTCCTATCCCCTTATCCCCCTCCCCTCCTTTTCCCTCCTAATGTTACTGTCATATATGAGGTGTGATCCACATAAGTACAACATATTTGTTCATTGAGGTGGCTTGATTTTTACTAGTACCCACATGTTGGCATCCTAAAAGAACATAATTCCCTCTTTTATGACAAAAAATCAAAGGTTTCAAATCGTCCAATTCATGTTCCTTATTTAAGAATTCAGAATACAGGCATAAACATCACGGATATGTTTGCTATAGGATCTGCAACTAGAAATTACTATCCAGAAAAGGGATACCTTTTGCTTCTCAGGAGTGGAAGGTGCATTACTATCGGCCATCTTTACCTGCACAACTAGCAAATTTTACAGACGTCAATCATACAGTGATATATAGTACTCCAACATTATGCAGAAGAGAAATCAAACTCTAACATTAGGCAAAAGACATTTCAAACATGCACAAAATCCCATCTTCTTGTTCTTCTGTTACAACTGTTCGATTTTTGGAATCGATAGGTTGCAAACACTATAATCTGCAGTGGGTTGGGTGGAGAATACCACTTGGGATTATAGGAAATAACAAAGGAAATAGAGTTGATTAAGGAAGAAGGTGATGACAATAGATTTCTTGTTAAACAATATTCTTGGTTACACTCTAAATGGAGAATGAGGCTTATATAACTGCTAGGAAATGCAAGTAACTAAAATGAGTAAAGAGAGTTACTAAACTACCCTTCCTCTTAAAAAGGGTGTGTATCATTTCCGACCCCTTGAAATCATCCTTGTCCTCAAGGATGAGAGCAAACTCGTCAGTCATCAATATATGCGAATGAGATTCAGATGAGCTTAGAAGAGTAGCCTTATGCGAGATTGACATCAGTGTTTCATGGACATCCTTATAAGCCAAGTCAAAATAACCACCAGCCACGTCAGCTCCACCAGGGTCAAATACCCAAATAACCACTCCACCACTATACTGTGCTAGAAAAAATGACATGGCTGCTTTAATTTCATCTGTCTTCAAAAATCTGGAGTTCAGCTTGTCATTTCTAGTGGTATACCCACTTAAAGTACAAACAAAGAACCAATTTTCGACTTCATTGGCAGCAGCTATAACAAATACTTGTCCTACCATATTTCTCATCATGTGCTCTTGCCCAAGTTGATGATATACATGGGTGAAGAAAGTCTTATCCCTTAACATTTCTTCTTTGCTTCCATTCTCACCAAAGTTCTTTACATTCTCAATCACCAAAAGATAATCCAAAAATATTCTCACATTCTTCAAGTTATTGAGGTTTCTCCAACTCACAAGAAACATGGCATCCCCAGGCCAACAGTTTGCAGGAGTAACATTGTCAAGCATGGAAAATTCTAAGTAGGTTATAGTGCAGAAATGAAGTTACTATAGTGCAGTCTGATCATATAGGCATGACCTTTGCTGCCAGTGTTGATGATAATCACCAAATGATATGTGATTGTGTCTTTAAACAAAGGATGTGTAATACCATATTGGATAGAAGGGGGCTCTATTGTATTATCTAATTTCATGCAGAAAATCAATCTCATTAGTTTACCCCAATAGTGTACCCATATGATCATCTTCTTACAAACTCACAATCATTTTTCCAATATAATACCATCATTAGTCCAATACCCACTAAAAAGTTCGACCTCGAACAACATAAAACACAATAAAAACCAGCATTTATCAATCTATCAGCATTTGATCTCGAAATCCCGAATACATATTACAAAATACCCAATATTCCATTTATTATCTAAAAAAAACCTAATCAGCTTAAACCCACCTTCCTTATTCCATTATCCTAGCTTCTAAAACATCAAAATCGAATCTTTTTAACTATTACTCACTAATTGTTACAGAAAACTAGAAAAAAGATTACATCTTTTGTACTGCCAAGTTCATGTCAATCTATCCTATCAATTAGCAAGATGAACTACATTGCTAAAACCCAATTAAACATGTTCATTTAAATTAATCAATATTACAGAAGCATAGTGAGCAAAATTCAAAATTTGCAAATCTATCTATATTAAGAGCATAAAGTTAATTAACGATATTGAAGGCAATGAATTGAGGAAAAGGAGATTGAAGATCATACCCAATTGAATTGAATTGAATTGAATTGAATTGGGGGAAGTGAAACGCAGCAAACCAAGATCTTAGATACACTAGCCGCCCCTCCAGGGTATTACAAGGGTTTATCTTTTTTCTTGTTCCTTTTTGTTTTCCAATTTTTTCCAATCATCCCAAATTTGTTTTGGTGAAATATTAAACGTGTCTTTTGGTTTTTAATTTCTTACTATTAGGTTTTTCAATTGGGATTCGAGATTTGGTATCGAGTAGGGGGCGATCATATGAGTATTTGAATTATATGTGTTCGGGTTTATGTGGATATTTTGATTTAAGTTTAGACGGTTTGATATAAAATGAGTTTGAGTTTTTATTTTTATAATTTGGATAGCTACGGGAATTTGATCAGTACAAAGTGTCGAACAAATGAGCTAGGGCCTAAGGGGTTCAAGACGGTGAACAAATTGGCCGAACCGATTATCCATACTAGCCATATCGTAGCTCTAAAGGACAACATAGTCTATGAACAACTTTAATCTCAACTGAGATCTACAATTGTTATGTTTTAAGGAACAGTTGTTAATTTGTTACTATGTATTTCGTATGTTTTAACCAACTGAGTCAACCTGAGTATTTATTTGTGTTATTTGTTGTAGTACCCTTGCAAAGACAATAGTAACCTTTCAACTAAACAAAATTTGCAATGGATGAGAGAAATCCAAGCAAACCTTATCTCCTCAAAACCCCAATGTAATGCTACCTTCACAAATTCTAAACTACCCAAGAAACAGAAGCTGGAAACAAAAGAAGAATGACAGCAACCAGCTTCCTCTCTACTGCTAACACCTTCACCCATCTCACCTTCTCCAACACCTTATCTCCAACTTCATTGACACCAACTCCATCATTTTGCCTTAAAAAACACAATGTAACTCAGCATCTAGTGTGTAAGGCATCATCATCAGTAGAACATGTAAGTTTGAGCAAAAGAAGTTTTGCAATGAGCCTGTCTTCTGTGGTTCTGCTGTCATTAGCCGGTAGAGTTAACGCGACGCCTTTAGAAGCCGAGGATGATTTGGAACTCTTGGAGAAAGTTAAGCAAGATAGGAAAAAAAGGCTTGAAAGACAAAGCATTATCAATTCTTCTGTTAAGGAGAAAGGTTTTGTCTCTTCTTTCTTTTCTAGTTTTATCTGATATAAGGTTGCGTACATCCCGACTCCCCAAAATACATAACTCTGCTGTCATTACCAGACTTTCTGTTGTTCATGCCATGCTGTGACTTAACTGGCTGTCTGGCTGGTTGGTTAGTTTAGCTGGTAAAGTCAGTGTGATCGTACTCATAACATGAAGTTACCCTCGCGGCCTCTTTTAAATGGCTGCGAGGGTAACTTTATGTAGTTCATGGCATTGTGTGACTTAACTGGCTGTCTGGTTGGTTGGTTGTTGAATACGTGAGTTAGTTTAGCTGGTAAAGTCAGTGAGACCGTACTCATAATATGACAAGTGACTAAAGTGATGAAATCCATGACAGGATATTTGCAGGAAGTTGTGTACAAATTAAGCGAGGTAGGTCAAGCTATCGAGAAGGATGATTTCAACGCTGCAAGTTCAGTCCTCGGTTCTGATTGGATTAACAAGGCTAATTCTGCATTTGGCAAGGTTTGACATCCCTGTTTATCTGTCTACCTTTACTGTAATAAACAGATGTTTAAACCCAATTGAGTAACCTGATTAATTATGCGATTGTGTGTTTACGATAGCTAACTGAAAGTGCTGAAGAGAAGGCTGAAGCTGATGCGTTCAATGCCTCTATTTCTGAACTGAAATCTTCAGGTAAGTCGGGAAGAATGTATAAGCTCACTATATGTCTATATGTGTGCACTGCGCAGTACACCTATGTTACTCAACCTAATCGCCTAATCGGTCATGACTTGAGTTCTAAACCAATCAGCATCAAAACTGTTGTTCCCTTTATACAAAAAAGAAGAAAAATAAGTCGCTCGACCTAGCTGCGTGTCAGGGACAATTATATTTTAGGGAAAACCGTATTTTCTGCACTTTTCTGTTTCTGTCTGCAAGTTACTGATCTTATTTTCAATGTTGTAATTGTAGTGAGTAACAAAGATGTGGAATTGGCAAAGCTCGCCTTCGTATCTTCAGCTGTTGCCTTTGAGAAATGGACGACTCTGACAGGGTTAAATGGGCAACTCAAAGGCCTCTAAATGTCCTTTCTCGATTTTCCTTCCTTCATCGACATTTGTGTCATCATACAATTTCACACACTTGGAACTGTAAGAATTATGTAGATTAACAAATGAATTGATCATTCTTTTTGCATTCTCTAAGACATGGGGTCAGAGAGCAGGTTACAGATTTCTGGCTGTGAGAACAAGCTGAGACACTGACACTGGCAAATGTACTGTAATTATGTATATCAACTTATGCCCGCGATCTTTCCCACTTCTGAGATTCCAGTGAATACGACAAATTATGTAATAGGAGTCTTTTTTCGATCATGAACCCAACACATGACTTCAAATGACGCGAATTTGAACAGGCCATAATTTCAGCTTATAGGTCAAGGTTGAAACCAAAACCATGCAAGTGTTAACCCGAAGGACCAGTCTGACATGTTTTTGTGCTTATACATAGATGCAAACAAATTATCGCTACATATGAGCAAACCAACCAATGTGAATCTGAAAAGTTCAACGGGAACGATGGATCTGTGACAGACATAGTATTTGCGATTATTCAGAGGTTGCTTCAGAATCGGACTCCGCAGTATCTAACAGGAACAAGAAGCAAGCACCGATAAGAAACAAAGGAAACTATTACAGTACATAAAAACAGTAGTTTCATAAAACGACATACAATGACTGTTATGACATGACAGCACTGGCAGTTAAGAGTCAACATAACATACAATGAAATCTCTGAAAAAACTACAAATTCGTCTCTAATGTTACTGATGCTGTCTATGATCAACCCCTAACATCATACAGCAGTGTACAGGGATATCTTCACTGAACAACAAATGAGAATCTACCATCATCAGGGCTAACGAGACTTTCAAGGCCTGTACGCCTGTCTCTCGAAATAGACGACTAAACAGTACACTAGAAAACAAGGGCAGTTAAAAGTCAAGGCTTTGCCTCGCCTGACTCGCCTCCATTCATGTTCACCTCCATCATATTCTTGCCTGTCTCCACATCTCCATTCTCTTTTGCACCGTTATTCTTGCTCAGTTTTGCTTCTATGTAGGCAGCATCAGGTGCTTGCAACACATCAGGTTTATTAGTGTCAGAATGTGGGACGCCCGCTCCCTCAGGTTTTACTTCTTCCACGATGTCCTGTTTGATTTCCTGAGAAACATCAATGACAGTATTTTTCACATCGTTTGGCTCATCTGCATTTCTCTGATCTTCCTTAGACTCGATAACATCCTCCGTTCTCTCCACAGTTGAGTCTTTATTCTCAGGCAGGTCCTCTTTTTCAACTTCCTTAGATTCAAGAACATCCTCCTTTCTATCCACAGTTGATTCTTTATTCTCGGCCTGGTCCTCTTGTGAAACTTCCTTAGACTCGAGAGCATCCTCGTTTCTCTCCATAATTGTGTCATCGTTCTCAGGTTGGTCCTTTGTGTCTTTATTCTCAGGTTGGTCCTCTGTGTCTTTATTCTCAGGTTGGTCGTCTTTTCCAACTTCCTTAGATTCAAGAACATCCTCCTTTCTCTCAACGGTTGATTCTTTATTCTTGGCCTGGTCCTCTTGTGCAACTTCCTTAGACTCGAGAGCATCCTCGTTTCTCTCCATAATTGTGTCTTCGTTTTCAGGTTGGTCCTTTGTGTCTTTATTCTCAGGTTGGTCCTCTGTGTCTTTATTCTCAGGTTGGTCGTCTTTTTTCTCCATAATTGTGTCTTCGTTCTCAGGTTTGTCCTTTGTGTCTTCATTCTCAGGTTGGTCCTCTTTTCCAACATCCTTTACAAAATCCGCATCCTGCTTGTCAGCAGTCTTCTCTTCCTCGGCATTTTCAGCGTCTTCCATGTGGAAGTCGTCATCTTTCTTCTTTTCTTCAGCTGATGCCTCACCATCTACAGCCGATGCCTCACCATCTACGCTATCCGCCTTATCTTTCTTAGAGGCGGAGGATCGCTTGCTCTTTTTCAGAGGAGGTTCACTTTCCGGACTGGATTTGACTTTCTCGCTAATACGCGCGGATCTCCTAGGGGTCTCACCAGTACCCCAGTCAAATTCGGACGCTGGTGGGCCTCCAGGGTGTGATTTCAGGTACTGTTGCAGCTGCCTTTGGTTGTGTATCTCCTCCCCTGTTGGTGAAGTGAACACAATTTCGTTTTTCTTTGGGGTGCCTCCTCGCTTTGGAAAGAACTGCAAACATCTCATGTCAAATAGCTCAATGAAAAGCAAGCCGCAAAAATGGTGACATAATCAAAACTACACACCAAACAAGATGAGAACATCATTCCTATTTTTAATTTCACTAACTTCATATAAACAGGAAAGAAAAAGCTTCATCTTTTTGGTATGATTTTGTTGGACGTGTAAATTTGCAAATAAGATAAGCCTTCATCCAACCACCATGTGCCACCTAGCTCAAATCCAACAATATCCTTATATGATCAGCGTTACAGTGAGTCCGCCAAAGAGCTCACTCGAATTTAGACCCGAGAAAATATAAAGACGGATCCCCAGCATATCTTATACTCCGAAGTCCGAACCCCGTGAGAACTACTTCAAAACACCATGCTCAAGCACTTTCCAAACTGCTCTTATCTATCCTAGACAGATCGCAGATGGGAATGCAAGGAACACACAACAATGCAACCGAGACTTCTGACTAAACATTAAGTAACTAGCTTAAGCGCATATAAGTCGAGAAAATATGTACTCATTCAAGAGGTTAACATACATGAATCACAAACAGAGTTTCAGCAGATATCAGTCAAGAAATCAGTATTACTGTGTACTCAACTCTAGAGCTTCAAATGTTCAAAATCCTTCACCCAACTGGCCATATCTATGTTAAATCACCCTACCTTTTGCCATCATCTCCATAATCCATATATTTTACTCACTTCCGTCTCAATCATTTGTTCGTCTTTAATTAAAATACCCCTCACAAACAAATTACTGAAGCGAACCGAGTACTAGTGTAACTTTGTCACTTAGATCATTTGCCATGACATCTTCATACAGTTCCCCAAGGACTTCTTTACATTATCCTACTTTGAAACTTACAACTAAAATTTGAAATTGTACATCCAAATCAAAAAAAGCATATTAAACAGAAAAGTCAACACTCTCAAACCCTAACTATCAAATCAAATACCAAAAATTAACCAAAACCCTAATTACCAAATCACAAAAAGTCAACACTATATTAGTACACAAAAACACTCCAAATTAATCAAAAGTAACTAAAAATTGACCTGTTTCTTCCAACCAGGAGGAGCAGGAAGCTCCATTGACACAACTTCTTCNNAAAAAAAAAAAACAATATTAAAATCCCACAAAAAACCCACCTCAGAAAACCCAAAAAGATTAAATCTTGCTGCAAAAAAATAGATGGGTCCTCACTCCATCCCGGTTAAAATATACCTCGCATATATTAAACAAATATCGACTGAAATTAGCTTAAACAACAGATGAGTGTAACAAATAAACAAAAAATTACAATATCTTTTAATTTCTTCTTACCTTTGTTAATTTGTTTGAATTGCTCAAGAATCAGGTGAAGATAAAATGAAATGATGATAGAAAAGTATATGAGTATAATAAAATTGGGAAATTTGGGTAAAGGTGAAAAAAATGAAGAGTTTTTATATGATATGTAATGCTAATAAAGTGACATGTGTCCTAGTTTATGGATAGATTTAGTATCCAACGGTGTTAAACTGATTTTTTGTTTGTTTTGCTCCCAACTTTTTGGTCAATTGTCGGCCTTTTTTTTTTGTCAATTTCCTTTTTTTTTTCCTGATGGATTTGGTTATGGGCCTTTTTATTGGGCTTGGATCTTGATTATCTCTTCAAACACAACACCAAACAAGATCCAAGGTCAATAATATACCGGATTCGTTAATA
>LHUT01005858.1:0-12359 GCA_001412135.1 Silene latifolia subsp. alba | reverse complement strand
CCCTAACGCAGGACTAGCTGACTGAAAAATGGATAAAAGACGGGCAGAAAAAGAAAGCACCGTGCCGCAGCTGGCAATTCCCAAAGCCCAATGCCCAAATCCGAGTCCCGGAAACCGGGTCCGGGACGGGCGGGGATGGGACAGGGGCGGGGCGGGCGGGCGAGCTGAACTAACCACCTCGCAAGGCTTCCACAAAGGCCTCCCTTGACCCACTAGTGATATGGTAAGGAGGGTGGGTACATATAAACCCACAAAACTCCCTTTTCCTCACCAATGTGGGACAATTGGAAACACTCCAAAGGCAAAAAGCCCCTATATTTTCCAACAGTGAATGGTCAATTTGATATAGATGGTGGATTGGTGGTTCAATTAGGTGGATATGGCTGGTGCAAGATTGTTCAATTGGTGGATTGCTTGGCGTTGGATTGTGGTGGTCGCCCGGATAGATTTGGTGGTTCGTGGGTAAGTGCGGCTTGTGGTCGAGCATGTGGTGATGAAGGCGCAACAAAGGTGGGTTTTATGGTGGTGCAAGAAGGACGCATTTGGTGGGGGAAAGGAGGCGATGGACTGTAACGATGACCCAATGCCCGATCGTTGAGGTTGCTTGAGGGTAAGAATCACGATGGGCCAAGTGGATCAACAATGGCTTATTCCGACAGCTATGGATGGCTCGAAATGAGATGGTATGAGCTGGAGTGAATGGCGGTGAGGTAGGTCTGCCACGAGTTGATTAGAAGGAGATGTGGTTTCGAAGGAATGAATGGTAATAGTGATTGATGAATGAGCAGGGGTGAAAACGAAGAGTTAGATGGCGGCAGCGTTGGTAAGGGTGTATGTTAGTGACGGGTGGGGCTATAGGTTTCCGTTGAGGCTCAGTTTTTTATGGAGTTGTGGACTTCTGGTATTCATAGTATATAATTAAGAAAAAAAATTAAAATGGTAATGACCTGCCAAACAGGTAGTTGGTCATCCGAGTCTGTGTCATTTTAGACGGCGATATCCGTCACAAACTTGTGACGGATACCATTTCCTCTCACAAAATACCCATGAGAGGTGAGTGGGGAAACACATGGGGGGTGCCCCACCTTGTCCCTTCTCCCTTTTTGTGAGAGATCTTCAGCTTGTGACGCTTTGATTTTAAGAAGAGGGTGTCTAAAGTTAGGTTTATTTTGAGTTAAAATGTAGTTCAGAGTATTATGAGAAGACCGCTTATAGTTCAGAGTATGCATGTTAAATAACCCAAAAAAAATAAAACAAGCGAAAATGAGTAAATGACTAAATATAAAACATGTATAATTACGACTAATAAGATAATCTGATTAGTAACAACCTTAACTTAATAACCTCTTCGATAGTGAATCTAGAGAATTAGAGATACATTAGAGCATCTCGTAGCATTCTAGACCCATGAATTCTTCGATTCTGAATGAGAAGTTAGCTAAACTCCCAACAATTTTAAAAATAAAACAAATTATTCCAAGCCCAAAAAAACTTCAGTCTTTGATCAATATCAAAACTTTAGTCTCAAATGTGACGACACCTTGACATAACCAACACAATCTTAAAATTCAGTGGCGGGATTAGTTTCAAGCAAGAGTCCCTAGACCACAATGTCAAGGGATCAGCTTCAGGCAAGAGCGGCTACTCCGCTAGACCACAATGTCAATAATGCTCATTTTTTTCAAGTTTTCACATTACTGCACTCGGAAAAACGAATTCGAATCTTTAGGTGCTAAATCAACCCCTCATCAAATGATTTGAGTTCTCGATGTTAACGGGCCAACACAGCGAGTAAACCAGGCTATCTATTGGTACTTAATTCTTGTAAATACAGTGAATCTTTGTAACCAACTCTTCGAAATGTCAATACAGGCAAGTTTTGGGATAAAGCCCAAAACATTCTTGTCTCAACAATATGAACAAATTACAAATTCAAGAAAACAAGCTTTACAAGAAGAACAACATATAATTATTTAGTGGTACATTAGATATTCAAAACCCTGCCTTTCTGCTCCCTTATCTAATCTCTTTTGCTGTGAATGCGAAACTATACACTGCAAACATTTACAATTTACATTTAACATAAACTTTCCTACATATTTTGAGTACGCTTCTTGAAGAACTTATCAATAGGAAGATATTTGCCTTGTTCTGTTGTCGACTTGCGTTTTTTCTGCCTGCTTGGGCTACCATGGTCTTTCTGAATAACCCTAATACAAAAGCAGAATCGATAAAGAAACAAATAACTGATATCACTTCACAACATTGTCTATCATCATTCTTCTAATTAGGTTTTTCAGTGTGACAGTACAGACAACAAAGCATGAGAGATGAGAATGAAGAGGGGAAGCAAAACTTGTGCTCTACGGAGATGCAATCAAATCTAGGAAAATTCACTTTGATTTTCTGAGATTTGAGCTAATTGCATTTTTGATCCCCTCGGGTTTTACAAATTCAACTATGGTGCTCGGGTTTTACAAATTCAACTACGGTTCACATTGGTCGCCTAGATTATGGAAACCTTCCCTCTTTCATCAAGGTATAACATAGTCACAGTTCATCTAAACTATATACTCCGTATTGGCAATACTACGTACTACACTTCAGCTCACATAATTAAGAAATAGCTCAAATCTCAAATAACAAGTGGAAAAATTCTAACATTACAAGTTACTCTTCCAAGATCATCCTGTAAAAACAATGAAATTTTAGCAAACATCTGACTGATTTCAGTGTGCTCCTAGATTAATGTCTAGTCCAATTCATGGCGCATTATCACCGAAAAAGTTGTGTCGAGATAGTCGAGGGAGGAGGGAATGTATTTACCTTTTAGGAGTATTCAACAAGTGATTTGCCAAGTTGCTACTAGAGCACTGTTGCTGCAACCTTTCAGCAAGATGGAAATCGGAGTGCTCTTGCCTTTCATGAACGAATTCAAGAGGCATTTCGATCCCACAAATAGAACATTTATAATCATCCACCCATTGAAACTGAGCTTGCAAAGATGAAGAAGGGACCGCGTCATCATTCATAGCATTAGTAAACTCGGATGTATCAGTCTTTTTGTAATCATGAACAGGTAATCTGGTGTCTGAGGATTGGCAGGCATCAGGTTCCTGTAACTCGGAAACATGAACAATTGGTGCAAGAGAGCTATCCTGAGATAATAATGGCAAAAAGAAAAAAGTAAACTTTAAAGATATATAGGAAATAAAACATGGTTTGCTTAAAACGGTTTTGGTATTCAAACAGTAAAAAAACGCAGAAAATTTTTCATTCTGGTGACCTAAGGTTTTGAGCTAAGAACATGGATTTTTTTTTATTTTTTTTTGGTGCGAGGATTGAGCTTAAATCTAAATTTTAACACTTCATTGTGCTTAGAAATAGCATTAATTTACGACAACTATAATGCCACGGCTCAAAAACTCCTATGGCACGGCTTTCGTTAGAGTGAAGTCAGTGAACAGGACATCATCATTGTTTCTACACTAATAAATTCCAGTGGCATCATGCATAAGGTCCGTGGCATTATGCTAACCGTTAAAATTTATATGGATTTTCACTATGTTTTGGCTTGTCACCGAAGTTGAAAATTTCGAAGCTAAGTCAGAAAAAAACAGTATTGTCCAACGCTCCTACTCCAACATTCACTTGACTAAAGTTGTACTCCGTATTAAAGAAACCTTAGCGCGCAAAAGTGGAATTAGCCCAAATCTCAATGCACCAAATATAAACATTCCAAAAAAAAAAAGAATCATTACTGTCAAGACATACTCTTGCTTGTATATTACTGAGAGGGTCGATCTTCCCTCTCACATCTTCATCATTATCACTAATATAGCTGCTGCTACAACCCAAATCTGATAATTGATCACTGGTGAAGGCATCAAGGTGGACACCATCAGGAAAATGATCATAATCATCAGCGATATTATTTATGACATCACTATCAATCAATTTTAAATCATCAGAGCCATGGGCATCTCTTCCAGAAGCATCCCCTTTAATCACAAAACTAGTGATGGATTTCTGTGAAGGATCAGATGGACCAACATTATCTTCGCTAAACTGAGAAACTCGCAGACCTGTCAGAAAACCAGAATATTCAACAAGAACATCCTCAAAATTACAAATTTTCTCTAACAGAAATCTAGGAGGCACAGGAATGCAATCGCACAAAATTATCAATGGTAGGCCAAGAAGGCCAGAAGGGTGAGACCGCGTACACAGAAAAACAAGGTGACCACTTCTATATGTTTAAAACTGTAGCTTATCGATAATCTATCTACACATCCAACAATTTATAATATAGCAATAATTATAGTAAGGTCAACTATTGGAGTTAGGACTGTAGCCCTGTAAAATTTGTATTAGAATTACTATTTTCTTCCGACACATTCCCTGATACAACAGAAAGCTATTATTTTTCAGATTCACAGGTTTAAAAGACACAAGTCATGCTGTCAAGCAATACCAATCATGAAAAACAAGAATGACTTTCATATTTATAAGAACCGAAAATATAATAAAGAACAGCCCGGACTTTAATAGCTACCAGCCTACCACTATGCATTAGTGGGTTAAATATTCCACAAGTAAAGGAAACGGGAGACAAGGTGACAATTTGTCAATTCTATTTCCAAATCAACCATCTTGTAAAACTATTTTTCAAAATGATCATAATAAGTCTTGAAAAAGAAAATGAACAAACGCTGAATTTTTGTTAGCTAACGTAGTTATAGTTGGTCATGCATGATTGTGTATATAAAATGAGCCATCTTATTGTTATATAATCATGTCGATTGTGAAACTGACATTGGAGTAAAACTTAGATGTTACTAAATGGAAGCAACTTGAAATTGTGTTTTTGTAGAATGGTTACTTTTCAAAGTCACTGGATTTATAATAATTTTATGGAGAGAGAAAAAAAAACTGAATTCAAGTTTATAGTCTGCTCTTTTAGTAGTCGATTTCAAAGAGGAAAGGATCAAAGGACTTGTGTTGCAATTTGTAAGAAGAACAGAGCAACGGAGAGAGATATGCGGACCACAAAAGAAGAGGAAGTGGAGGAAATCAAGTTGTGGAAAGAAGAATATCATGTTTACAGTTTAATGGCTAATTTTGGTAAGTCAAGAAAGTAGTTTTGGAAGATGGTTAATTTAGAAAACAGTTTTGCCATAATAGACATTTTGTGAAAAGACCTAGAGAAGTGTATGTAAAAGTGAGACTGATTTACCCATAAGTCTTAAAGATGCAGGAAGTTCAGCTTTCAGCAGTTTCTTAGCATGCCACAATATATCCTCACTTGAACATATGTATTTCTGCAATGTCACAGCTCTAGTTCGAACCTGGACCCAAAAAATCAAGTCATTCCGCATCTTCATGCAATTACACCAAATACCCAAGCATGAATGAATGCACAACACTATAAAATCAATGAACATATGAAAGAAAAAAAATGTTGGAACTAGGAAATAAAGAAACAAGAAAGTTGGGAGTCCTATACAGCATCAATTTGCAACAGTTGAAGAATTGTTCATGATATGTTTGACGCAAGGATACATGCAAACACATGTAATGGTGCATCTGCATGCATTTGCTCATATTTAGGGTGGAGGCGAGGGACCATCAAGTATCTATGTTACTCCAACTCGGCTGGAAGTGTCTTACAAAACACGGTGTTGGAGTGTCGGCAACAGCCGTTTTGTGAAGAAGTTACGTGTCTGTGTCATAAAATGAAGTGTCAAAGTGTCGTATTGTGTCGGAGTGTCGGACGCGTGTTGCACAGTTAAAGTGAAGTGTAAAACTAACATGACAGTGAAAAAAAAGTGAGAATAAAAGAGAGGAGCAGACCTCAAAGCCCGCAGTTTTCAGTTTGAGTGTGAGATTCCGTCCATGAAGTCCTTCCTTTTGCAAATCAGATGAAAGCATCTCCGCAAGTTCAGCTGGACAAAAAACCATCTAAGTAAATTAGCCACAGAAATATTAGCCTTTACTGTATTTTTTGTTCTTGGAGAGCATTCAATAGTTACTAGTGTGACTGGAAGGTAGCAACTTTTGAGAAGTCAGAAGTACGCAGATTAATGGAGTAGTATTTTCATGGCTCAATCGGTACAAGTTAGTAGAGCAAGAGACTTAGTTCACCGTAGTACAAGGCATAGTGCACCTCTGCAAGTGAACTTATGAATTTCTTCTTACATCCTAATTTTATCAGTTCTCACACATTTCAGCTCAATGGAAAACAAGTGAGGGCAATACACTTTGGATATGTCCATGTTTCATTCCTTGTAAAATCAAAACTATCCCGGTTCATTTATACCTTTTGCCATTCAAAATGCCAGTTGCAAGAATGCAAAAGCTCTTGAACAACCAAAGAAAAGCATGTATATGGAGATGGAAGCAGCAATCATGATTCATTCAAGCTGAAGGCATAAAAAGAACTCAGTGGGACAAGAGACATGTAGAAAATCTAAACAACCACTTGGTTTCATATTATACAAATCACTTGCTCAATAACCACAAGAATGAGAAAGTCCAAACAAAGAATGATTAATGCTCCTCTGAAAAGAAATCGGGAGAGATCGGGTAATAACCACATCAGGGAACCTAAAAACATGCCATAGACAAGGTTTGGCATCCTGTACATATGATTGGTACTCCCTCCAATCACATTTATTGGTAACGAGCCTTTTTGCACAAGTTTTTAGGCAAACTAGTAACAAGGGTAAACCCTCATACTGCCCTTGTGTTTGAAAAGGAAGCAACAGAAATAATAGAGTTTCCTAGTTCTTAAAACCATTGTTTAGGACCCTGGAGCATCTATGATTTCGACAGAAATTATTGTCAAATATAACAAGCCAAAAGTACTACATAGATAATGACGGAGCCATATTCACATCATTAGTACATAATTACCTAACTTTTGATAGAGAAACACTTCATCTTTAGTTGCAGAAAATGTTCTCTCATTACTCATACTCTTCCGCAGCCTCACTTGTGGAGTATTGGTGCTTCCCAGCCCCAGTCCGACAGAGAGAAAAAAGTCTGCAGTAGAATATGATATTGTCAATGGTATCTGTACATCAAATGTATATATATCATATGTTTTCGTGTAATGGAAAGGTCAGATTATTTATGGAGCATGTGAGACAGAGGGCCAATTTGGTGTGTTGTTGATTTTACAGTTACCAGTGCAACATCAAGTTCAGCTTCCCATGCAGGTTCTTTATCAGAAGGTTTGGCATAGAAAAGATTAAACATGTACTGCCTCCATACAGCTTTTATTTGCCTCAAGTTGTTCAACCTGGACCATTGTGGTAGAGGAGATAACAAACTCTTACAGATTTTGAGCAAGGGGTGTGTTGGAAGTAGTACTCCCAAAAGCTGCGGCATTATTTTTTATGCATGTAGACTAAGTAGTGGTGCACTACGTGCGATTTATTTCATGGTTTTTATTGTATCGAGTTTGACTGAGTAGATTACAAGCAAAACTTCTGCATATGTTTCTTATTCTCCTGCCTTCTTAAAATTAACAAGCTTGAAGGTAATGTCAACTTGTGCTATATACACTCGCTGAGAGATTTCATATCAAAAGACGAAGATAGCAGCACTGTAAGAGACTGATCATAAACCTGCTGAGGACTGAGAGAACAAAGCACAGAGGAAGCCTCCCTTCTGAAGAAGATCCTGACATGTCTTAATTTCAAAGACATCCCTTAAAACATTCTCAGTAACCTTACCAATGCCCCCAATCTGTTGATGGAACAGCAAAACATCAATAAAATCAGTATTTACTTCCAATTCATTTATCTAGTATAGTAAAATCAAAAGTAAGACTTACAAGAAAATACCTTTCGTATTGGAAGGGAGGATATGAATGTCATAACAGCCATTCTATCATTTGGCAAAATGAACTGTCCATTTGGCTTGTTTATATCTGAACAGACCTGCGAAAATATATAACATTACCATAAAGTTAATTTAGGAAGTATATCAGAGAAGCAGAACCTACGAACAGCTTGTCCAATTCACAATTTTTCCCCTTTTGAGGGCAGATGGAAGACTGCATTACTAATGAAGATACACACGGAGTATAATTAGATGCTCAAGTGCTCAACAAAAACTTTCTGATATAGCTCAAGCCTAAAGTTAAACACAAAGCTGTAATTTTACTGGAAAGTGAAATGAATGTAGTTTACTATATGTAATTGACTCTATATCGACTCAAATAGACAAACATTGCAATAAAAGATAGGCCGAGTTGATCTACTTTTTCTATATGAACCAAATCCTGGTGAGTGGTAGATCATGCAAAAACGTAAAATACTTTGTTCACTTCGTCTTTAAACCTGAAATTACAGGAATTAACATCACATAAGAAAGTTAATAGAACCACCTTAGCAAGTAATCGATTTGGACCCACACCAGCACTACATGTAAGTTCTGTTTCTTCAAAAACACCTCTTCTAAGCTCTTCAGCAACCTTAGCAGTAAAGAGTAAGAAGAATGTAATTTTTTTTTTTTGCACACAGTAATCAGCTTCTACACGTTAGGGAAAGGAGACAAGGAAACCAGGAACTTAATATCTAGGGATATACCTCGTCACTGCTCATCTCTCTTTCACGGCAAACCTTGGTTATATCAAGGTATGCTTCATCTAAGCTGGCAGCAATGAAGTTCTGGTCATATTTCTGATACACTGGAGATAGCAAAGCAAACTGGATTAATAAGTGAAGAAGCACATAAGACATCAGAGAGAAGCCACATCTTAAATACCTCTAACCTTTTTTAGTTAAAGAACTATAATAAGTATACTTCTTAAAATCCACAGGTACAAAGATTAGCTCTGGGCACAATCTACGTGCGATAAAGCCAGGCATTGCAGCACGAACACCAAATTTCCGTGCCTAGAAGCGAACAAAATCTTCATATGAGAATGTTAATAGCCTGGTGGACAAAAGTCATTACATCCAGATGTTTCCCTAGACATCAATTAATCAGTTTCTCAGTATACACAATTTGCTTATAAACTTAAATTCTGATAAATAATTTCCAGAATTCCTCCACCTCGTAATTAGCAGTAGATATCATAGACATGCCGCCAACAGCCATCGGCTTTCCCTTCAGCGAAGGGTTGCTTAATGTTTCAACAGCCGCATAGAAGGCATCCATATCTACATGAAGCCAAGTTCTTGTCAAATCACGTGTGGTTTCTAATTCTGTGATTCTTCTCTCAGCAACCTGGCCATTTTAAAAGCCGTATATAAGATTGGTGATCAAGAACTGATGCCACACATATGTTACGTACAGAAATACATGTATGACTAGGTTACTGAAATTAGAAGAAATAGATGAACTAAAAAATTTAAAAACAGTTATCCATGTTATATAAGAACCTTTTGATGTTGAGCTATTTCGGCAGTTGTAAGCTTTGCACACCGTGCACGCATGTGTTCAATTTTCTGCCTCATCAAAGCCTCCTTACGTTCCTCATTTTCAAAATACTTTGAGCCTTTGCTCATTTCATATACTATTCTTTGCACCTTTTCCTTGTCAACCCCATCCATACCTAAAATGAAAAGCATTAATCAACAATTTCTTATCAACTATGGAAAAGAACTTTGTTCAACAGAATAAGCGGAGTAGAAGAGACAAATTCATATCTGGCCTAGAGACACACGAGAAAATCACGTGCTCCTGGACTAAAACTCACAAAAATGTAACCCTATTGAATTCTTCTTTGTAGACTGATTTCAATCAGTCCAGTTGGATAGAGTTTAGAGTAGATCAAATCAGTCTATATTAGCGATTCTGTACCACTTATTTGGGGAAAGTAAAAGGCAACCCAATTGCCTTTCTAGTCACAAAACCTAGCAAAAACTCTGCATATTCTTAAGCCAACCTAAGCGCGGACTCCATGTGCACTCTGAAAAATTCTGAATGTCTCCAATCACAGAATCAGTTGGATGCTATCAAGATTCAATAAAAGACCTCTGATTTCACATTCACCGTCTCATGTAACATACTAACATCTAAAGGGACTATCATTAGCGACATTGAATTAGTGAATAATACTAAGCATAATTCAAGACACCCAAAGACAGATGGAAGATGGATAACATCTATGTGTTGTAGCTTAAAACTCAAAAATCGGCTAGAAAACAAAAACGATATTGGAAACGAAGACCTGCATTTGAAAACCAAACTGTATGTTTAAGTTTTTCCTTGACCAAGATGCAAACATTGCTGAGCAAACATTAATCCAAGCTACAACATATAGCGAACAACGAGAAATTTAACTTAATTTTTTGTAATTTCAACTCCGATAAGTCAACAACTGCAAATCTGCAATAGGGTGACAAATAATTTACACCCAATAGATTAGATTAATTGTATATTCATGGCTTTGATTTTACCAACAAAAAAAAATCCAAGAACCCCAACAAAACCAATACTCTTTCCGTCTCAGTCATTTGTTTATCTTTTATATTCATTGTGAGGGGTATTTTGATCAAAGGTAAACAAATGCAAATGATCAGGACGGAGGAAGTATAATTTGGTAAAATGCATTCAGTAAAACATTTACTGTACAACGGCCTTATAATAGCTTATACACGATAGTGTCTTAGGGGAGACGAATTGGACAATTGGTTCAGAAATGTGTGTAGCTGTAATATGTTGTAATTAATTACGAAAATAACAAAGGTAGAATAATGAAAATACCAGCTTTGGCGTTGGTGTAGACGGTGTGATAAGACTGCCATGGTTTTGAAATTGAATCGTCGATGATTGAAGTTGAAGACTCGCTCTTGTCATTATTCTCCATGTTTTATTGTCAGATGGAACAAAAAAGTGAGGGATGTTAGGAGGGTATATAAACTGCAAAACGAGAGTGATATAGCGTGAGATAATTGAAGAGAAAATTTGGGCAATTGCTTCCGATGTACTCTTCACGACTACGTCTCAATCCAGAGAGTCAAATAGCTGTCGGATTTATTTTTTCTTAAACTAGTTGGAACGTCCGCACGCGGCATCCAACTTTTCTGACTTGCTGCGGTAATTTTAGCATATTTGTAATTACTGTGCGAGGTAAACTTAGAGAACGGATACTAATGTTGAATCTGAAACATATACACAAAGCTATTTTATTTTATTTATAAACATTTATATATACAAACAACACACATGGGATATATTATACATTTATTGGATCCCTAAAATTATTTACATGATTATATTAGTAGTTCTGAACAGGCGTGGAGAAGGTAGGCAGTCAGTCGTCATCCGAAATGGACAGAAGCTCAATTTCGAGAGCGATTTCATGCCCGGTAGCTATGTAGTACTCTTGCTTTACCGTTTCATAGTTTTGCTCTAGCATCTTTAGACTATAGTAGTTATAATCGACGACGTCAAACCCATATAAGTCCTTAAGAAATTTAATAGCTTTTCTTGAACAGCTCTGCTGCGACATCCCGACAAGCTCTGAAGGCGATCCTATAAATTTAACACTTTCCGAACGCGAACTAAGTCCACGTATCTGAACGTAGGCTCTTAACTCGTCTTCCGTTGCTGCGTAGATGCCGAATTCAGCTACAGGTAGATGGAGTTGTTTAAGTAAATCGTTTAATATAATTTTCAGATTTACCTCCATCGGACATCGCTCGATTTCTGACGAATCTGAAACATGTAAAATATTTAAAGTCAGTCTACAAATAAAAAATAAAAAAAAAACAAACCTTAACATAAACGCATGAATATGTTAAAAGAAGGAATGTTTTTTAAAGTTAACTTAAAAAGGACTTCAGAAGAAGGTTTACCCATGTGAAATGATCTTCTGCAAGTAATTGTTACCTATCTATGAGGCTCTATTATGCATTTATTGACAAATTCTTTTGCATGTTCAAATGATGTGGTATGTTCTTTTTCTGGCATTTGTATGACATGTGGAAGTCTCTACATTTCTAATAAAATTACGTGTTCGAAAACAATATTTTCAAGATAGAGCATATATATGTGTAACGCCATATGGATAACATGTGTATTTCTATAACTTTCGTAACAGACCGATGTCTACTAATAGATAAGGCTTCATTTCCATCTCAAATTTATCTTTACAATTATAATTAAGAAAGTGTACTCCAAATAAATCTGTATGATGATGTCTACGTTATTTTGTCTGTTTGTGGAATTTTTTTTCAAAATAAATATTTGATTAACTATGAATTTGCTTCTATTTTTTTATTGTAGCTGTGAAGGCAACTATAAATGTACGGAGCATGTATTTACCTCAAATACCTAATTATCATGTTCACTACTAAGACAAATTTTTCTTCTATTATAGTAGACTTGGCACATACTAT
>LHUT01005857.1:4415-16775 GCA_001412135.1 Silene latifolia subsp. alba | reverse complement strand
GACGCGTTTACAACTGGAGCTAAAAGGCGCGCAAAGTTGAAGGAGGAGGAGGAGTTTACCGTTAGACGAACACACAACTCACCGCCATAATTTGAATCCTTAATTTGTTTCTCAAATTATATAACCTGCTTCTCCTCTTTCATATTTCTCTGCAATTCATTCATTCATTCATTCATTCTCAATTTACTATCTTCTTCATCTCCGTCTTCGTAGCCCTACTTTTTCTCTGTTTTCTTCAACAATCCACATCAATTTCTCTATTAATTTCAAATCATGAATAAGAGAAAGCAACCTGATTCTTCTTCTGATTCTTCTGTTGTTTACAATCCAGAATCCCATCACAATTTCACCCCCAATTCTTCGTTTCAATCTGTTCAAAACCCTAATTTGAAGAAGCACAAAACAAGTCTGGAGATGAATTTCTTACCGTCTACTAATGATCTTGGTGCTGGTATTCTAGTTCAGTTGTTCAGCGTTCAACTAAATGGCGCCCCTTTCTTTGATTTCTTTGCCCAACAGGATGCCATCAATTCTGCAGGGATCCAAGGAACAACTTTAGTGCAGGTTGATGATGTTTCACCAGATTTGCCTGTTTCTTACTTTGATTGTGGTGGCCCTACTAACTCTGGTGAAAGCAGTGAATTTTCCGAGATTACTGTTACCGAGGCGGTCCCATTAAGGATGTACCGTCCTGAAGCTGACATCAACTGGACTATCAGGAAAGTACTGACAGCGAGTGACTGCAATGCACAGCATAGGCTTCTCATCAAAAAAGAATTAATGAACAGTCACATTCTTCCTCATCTCCATGAGTCTAGTCGACTTCTGATCGACACGCCAGATGGCCTTCGGGTGACTGTCTTTGACGTTGACAAGAGAAATGAGTTAAAGCTGACGTTGAAGAAGTGGCCGTCCTCACAATGTTACGGACTGATGAACAACTGGAAGAGGGATTTTGTGAATAGGAGAGGACTACTTCCGGGAGATGAAGTTGGGATTTGTTGGGATGAATCAAATAACAGGCTCTTGTTTTCTGTTCTCAACAAATCAACATTGCAGCATCATGAATCATGAATCATGAGATATAATTCCCCTTATTTTATTTGCTAACATTCTTTTTGGTAGAATAGTATTGCACTGAATATGTATTATGTTATCAGGTTTCTGTAAGCAGAAAGCCATATGAGTTTAGTATTATGTAAGTGTCATGTAGTATTCTGATCCAAACTAATTGAACTATGTAGTACTCCGTATATCTTATTCTGCAGTTGAGTGAATAAAAATTCAAACAAATTGCTGTCATTTGTTTTGCTCAATTGGATTTTGTATTTCAGACTGTTTTTAGCAGTTGTGAATCCATAAATGTTGACACCAACCCAACCCGACTTGGCTGGGCCGTCTGACAGGTTCACTCATCAGACATTTGTTTAATAGAAGGAATATTTATAATACTATGTTGCTGAATGCGATATTTCATGAGAAATTTGACTAAAATATAACTAGAAGCTAATAAATAGCATCAACCGTATAATTGTGTTACAATCCCGACCAAAAAATAGTTTCCAAATCCCCTAAAGTTATCTACATCTCCCGTAAGTTCAGAGCACTGTGATTTGTCCTTGCAGTAGAGCTTAAGCGTTACAGTAAATCTGTGATGTTATTTAGATAGACGGTTTTAATCCCTCAATAGTTCGACAAACATGGTTGACGATAGCTGCATGATTCAAGATTAAATCCCTGCTGAGCGATTAGCATACTCTTGCACCAGTGCACCAAAGAGGGATGGCCTCTCAAGCAACCGAGCTGGAGAATCATATTCTTTTGCTTTCCCTGTTCATCATTTTCAAATGTGTAAGCATACTTAGGTATGACATTACTTAATGAAATACACTTAAATTGATGTTTACAGTTTACGCATTATCATTTGAGACGGTCTCATGTTGTCCTGAGAATGAGCACTGACCCATATATACTAATTATTTTGTGTTGGCGGTTAATATACGGGTGGAGTATATATATTTCAATGGGTTAATAGTATTAAGATTATCCTCAAGAGACAAACTGTATGATTTATATTGGATATATGACGCATACTTACTGAACAAATTTTATGAATCGGATATATGATGCATACTTAATGTACAAGTTGCGTGATTTATATCAGATATATGAAGCATGCTTAATGTACCTGCATCGACTACGAGAACTCTATCACAATCCATAACAGTAGGTATCCTGTGAGCAATGCTGATGATTGTACAGGCTGCAAAATCTTCTCTGATGATCCTTTGAATCACGGCATCTGTCTGAGAATCAACAGAAGCAGTCGCCTCGTCCATGAACAATAGTCTGCTTCTCTTCAGCATGACTCGGCCTAGGCACAGAAGTTGTCTCTGCCCTACACTCCAGTTATCTCCATTATCAACCACTACAACATTTGGACATGTTAAGATCAAGTTAGTTATTTCCGAGATTGATTCTATGTTACTTTACTTCCCAACCAATCACTCTTGTAGGGTACTACTGTACTAGGGTGTTGGATTGGGTGTTAACTGTCAACAAAATACTCCTTTCAACTCAACATGAAGCCAAACGCAGACACTTCTTCTAGGCAACGCAATAAAATTTTCATAATCATAGCCGTGTCAGACCAAGGGCGTCCTTAGCAGAAAATTTTAAGGACAGAGACTTGAACCCTTGACTTAGGTTTAAATGACCATTAATCAATTACTGAGCAAGCATCGGCTACGTGCTAATTTATGTACTAAAATGTACACGATCTTAGAAAGCTAGCAGGGACAGACCCGGCTCCACACACCTGTAACCAAGTTTGAGTAACACGGCCTATATTCAAAATACATCCCAAGGGTATCCCTAGCCCCTAGGCATAGAGCAATAGAGCCTTAAAAATGCTAGAAAGCGGAAGAAGGCGCACCTGGAGAATCAAGTTTTCCGGGTTTAGTAGCCACTACATCTTTCAATTGGCAACGTTCAAGACTCTACACGAAAAACAGAAGCATGTCATTTGGGAAACACATAAAGCTTGCGGAAATTCTAAATGAATGAAATTAGATATACCTTCCAGATTTCATCTTCTGAGTACTGGCCAGTAGGGTCAATGTTGCTCCGTACAGTGCCTTCGAAAAGAACAGGTTCTTGAGGAATGATTCCAAACCGAGACCTAAGATCATGGAGGCCTAGAGTACATATGTCAATCCCATCGATGATAATTTTCCCGCCACTTGGCTCAACTAGCCTAAACAACACTTGAATCAGTGTCGATTTCCCGCTTCCGGTTCTTCCAACAACACCTACTTTTTCTCCCCCTCTAATGTTTAACGTTATTCCCTTTATCACCAGAGGAGTATTAGGTCTGTATCTCACCTGTTAACACAGAAAAATATATTGCTTCAGATCAGTATAGAACTATTCAAGTCAATTTTGAAGTTCTTTGGAAAAATGTGTTATGCAAGATTTGAGTACGCATCCTCGTTATGCTTCGACCTAGCAAACAGGTCAGTAAGGTAGGATACATAAGGGTCAGATCAGATCAATTTGGTTCGGGTTATTTTGGTATTTTATACATTATGCACTTCAGATGGATCAATTATTTGAGTTAGGTCAACTTCTTCAGGCCTACTTATGCTCATTCCTGTACCCATCTACAATACGTGGGTAGCATTGCAACTATGAATTGTTGAAACCATGACTTATGCTCATACCTGTAAGTCCTTGAGCTCAACGTTGCCTTGAGTAGGCCAGTTTGCAGGAGGAAGGCGGTCCTTGATTAACCACGCAGCTTCGGAAGGAATCTTAGTAAACTGCTTTATCCTCTCAACAGAAACCATTCTATTCTCCACGAAACAGCTGGTATATATAGCCCAAAACAGCACAGAGTTGAGAGACAGCCCATATGACAGGGACAAACCAACATTTTCTGTTTCATACAACAAAAGGACGGATTTTTTTAGTAATGATTTCCACAATAAACAAAAGAAAAAAATGAAAGCATAAAACTCATTTGTAGTGAAGTTAGTAGAAAAGAACAAACCTGGCTTGATGATTTTGCTGGGCAGGAGGATCATGAAAAGGGTCGATGAACAAAGAAGTAAGCTCCCAAGCAATTCCAAACGGAAGCCCAACCATTCATTTGATCCATTATTATGAAAATCCATGCACAAATTTGCATTCACCCTGTTCACATTTTCCTGAGTAAATCCTTCTTGTTTCCTGAAACACCGGATTGTCATAAACCCTGAAATGCTTTCCGAGAAGTGATGTATAACAGGTGCTTTTGTGATTGAGTCTAGGCGAGTCAATTCCCGTGATGTTGCAAGGTAATATCCCTGAAAAACCAATGACAGTAAATCTTCAATATACAATTATACAATTAACTTGCTTATTAATGGTTAAAAAGCATAACAGGATTTATCATTTTCTTAATATCAAACAAGACTATTGTTCATTAGACAGAATGCCTCAGAGTTTGATTTTCATAATGCAGTTCATATACTTCTACTTTGCAAGAGAGCAATTATTTCGTCACTCTTTTCTTTCCTCGGATATGCATGTATAAAAGAGGGTTGATGAATTATACTTACCCTATACCAAAAGTTTAGCCAACCCAGGGGAATTAGGAGAAACACAGTCGGCCACGCATACTGGCAGGTGATTATAATGATGCTGAGCAGAGTGATGTACATGGCCACTGTAAGGTTCAGAACAAATGGCACGAAAATATCGACATTTGTCTGATCACTAGAAGCCTGAACATAAAACATGACATCAGCAAACTATTCACCAATCACTGGATGGGAAAACAAATGAAAAAGAGTGTTGATATCTCACCCGACTTAAAATTCTTCCGGAAGGAGTGGTATCGAAGAATGACATGGGAGCATGTAGAATGCTATGGAGAAGTCTGGTGAACAAATTTTGTGCCGTCTTAAGCCCAAATAAAGTGATGAAAAAGGAACGTATAATAACCAACACAACTGAAACAAGCGCAATCACGGAGTAGACAGTAATAAAAAAAGATGGGTTGAAGGATGTGCCACGTTCTCCTGAAGTTTCATAAGCCAGCCAGTAATCGCCAGCCATTATTGAAGATTGCCACAACAAAGAGAACATCAAAGCAGCAATAACACCCCACCATCCAAAAGCCTCGGTGCAGTAATCCTTATAAACACGCATACTAACTTTGCCTGTTTCCTTCTCCTCCTCTTTTATCAGCTTAGAGTCCCCCTTTACCGACTCACCATTTGTTTCAACATGACTCGGTAATGATCTTGGAGACTTTTGTTGACGGGGAGAATCTTCTGGAAGGTCATTGTTGGTTCCAGCTTCAACCAGTTCCATTGATGTATCATGGGCAGCTACTAGTGAGTTGAAGTCAGTGCCTGCTTGTAAAAGACTGTCATACTTTCCGGCTTGTACTATCTTTCCTTCTCGCATGACCTGGATATGTATGAACCATTTTTTACAATAAAATAACAGAGATAAGATTTGAATACTATAGGCAAAAGGTTTGATAGAGAGAATGACTCACCATGATAAGGTCGACATTATGCAAAAAATCGACTTGATGGGTAACAAGTATTACTGTTTTATCCCTCAGAGCTCCTCTTACACATTCCTGCAGTAAATAAAGCCAAAGTTCAATACCGTGCTTCCATCACCGATGAGTCAAAAAATCGCGTACTCATTCGATGGGATATTACACAACTTTACTCATGGATCATTCAAAAGCCTCGATATGTTGTTATAACTACAGGGGTGAGGCTCCGTATATCCACTTACGGCTTACCCCTCGAGAAAAAAATATTCATGGTCTGAGATATATGTCAACCCATTAACCCTACAATTCAAAGGAAAATTATACAAGTATTTGGGTTGGTCCCACATGTGAGACCGTTCACAAACTCACTATCGAGGCACCAGGATGATGTTATTGCTAATACAAAACTGAATAAGAAGACAAACACAATGCAAAAGAGGCAAGGTCACAAACCTTGAATATTTCAGATCCGGTATGAGCATCAACTGCACTGAAGACATCATCAAGTAGATAAATATCACAATCCTGGTAGACAGCTCGAGCGAGTTGTATGCGTTGCTTCTGGCCACCACTGAGGTTAATGCCACGCTCTCCAATCTCCGTCTGATCACCAAACTCCATCATCTCCATATCCTTCTCCAAGCAGCAAACCCTCAGAACTTCTCTGTACTTATGTCTGTTCATGGGCAAACCAAACAGGATATTCTCCTCAATGGTTCCATTCTGTATCCATGACGTTTGTGCAACGTAAGCTGTTGTTCCACATACTTTGACCTGCAGAAGCGTAAGATCATTTACACATTATACCGATATCTTGGCTCAAATGCAAAGGTGCAAAACACACCTACATTCTTACCAAGCGATGAACGACTAGAAGAACCAGACAAAGAAGATGAGCTTACCTTTCCTCTGATTCTATGCATCTCACCGAGAATTGAGGAAAGTAAAGAAGATTTTCCCGATCCAACAGTGCCAACAATAGCAGAAAGCTGCCCTCTCTTAATATTCAAATTGATATCTTTCAAAGTCTCAACACCTCCATCATCATCCCAGCTAAACACACCATCTTCGACCTCGACAGCTGTCACGCCATCACACCCGTGAACTCTCTCAACTGAATCCTCCTTGAGTTCCTTACTCGTCAAGAAACCATCTAATCTTTTCAGTGAAATCATAGCTTGTGAGATTGAAATCATAGACTGTGGAAAAGTCCTGATTGGCTCCTGCAACATCTTAAAAAGGGTTGTAGTTGTGAACACAGTCCCGGCATCAAGTGGGACCCCCACAAGAATTGCACTGGCGAATGTTAGAGTCGAGATCAATATCGGTGTGGACCACATCACCACAATATTGCCTGCAATTGAGTAGAGAAACTTAGACAACCAACTATACTCAGAGTTCCTGAATGATGATATCCTTTTGTTAAAATGTTCTTCCCATGCCTGGAACTTAATCACTCTCATATAGTTGAGCATTTCATTGGTTGCCTTCATTCTAGAGTCCCGATTCTCCATCAAATTGAACTGATACCGATTATTCCTTCTTGTTCCAAATATAACAAACACCATAACCCCCACTATTCCCAAAAAAGCCGTGATTACTGCTCTCCCGAGATAGTTATATAAGAGAACTAATGCCACGAGTATTTGAAAAGGCGTTAGCCATATAGCATGCAGTTGAAGCATCATATCAGAGAGTTGTTGAGTATCAACAGCCATGTAATTCACTATTTGCCCAACTCCATGAGCCTGTCGAGCCGAGCATGTTAACCTGAGCCCTTTCTTGTACAAGTTTGTGATGAGGGTCCCACGAATTAACATCCCGAGTTTTTGGGATTGGAAATTGAATTGATGGGTACACAAGACCTCTACTATCTTTGCAACTAGGAGAATTAGGACTAGATAATACCCTTCATAAGGAGAGCTTCTTTTACCCGAAGTGAAATCAACAAATCTCTGAAGTAAAAGAGGTCCCACATACATGACACAAACTCTAGCAACAGCTAAGAAAGCGGTCAAAGACAGTTCTCTCCAAAAGCACCCGAAGAGGGTTGTTAAAACCGGGTGCTTGCAGTTTTCAGTTGACTTAGGCCAGTTGGATTCAAATAGATCCGACATTCTTTCGGCTCTGTGTTCTGGTGAAAGAGATGGGACATCATTCGCGGTAAGTGGAGTTTTGTAACCTTTCTTAAGTAGGGGATTAATCCATATCCAAAATGTTTTGGACACAATTGAAGCAGTGGCAAAGCCACTAACTTTCGATTTCTCCAAAAGAGGCTCATTTAGTGAAGTTTCATCCTCTACTACCAAAGACTCTTGATTTGAGACGGTGATACCCGTGGATCCTTTAATGGCAACCACAAGAAGAGCGGATGACAGTGTGAAAGAAATCAGTGAAATTATATCCTCCAACCTCAAATCACTCCCATTTACCGAAATTAGACGGACTATACCCGAAACTGCAAACAAAGCATAGAACAAGAAGCTAGCAACCCAAAATACTCTTAGTGATAATGGGTGCTTAGATGAGACAAACCTCTTCTGATGAGCAATAAGAACAACAATTGCTAAATAAGTCAGCACTTGAATGATCCCAAATGACTCATTGACAATTTTCCAAGGTAACTCGATGTTTTTCCGGCTAAAAGCTAGAATGGCACTCACTAAATGAACGACAGCTAACAAAAGTGTTACAATAAGAGACGTTTTATACCAAAGATTTGCCTCAACTCGAGCGTGGTTCCTAGTCGTGATGTCCTTCCTAGGGCTAGACTCGTCATTTTTCCTCCAGACGACTTTTGAAATGAATCGGTGAATAAAAATAGCAAAGAGTACTAGCAAGAAAATAAGATCAACGGACGAAAGCAAAGCTCTTTGAGGACACGGATAAAGAAATAAGAATTTAACCCATGCTACTATAGGTGAAGATGAAGGATTTTCTGTATTTGAACATGAAAGGGAAGTCATCCAAGATTCCGAAGACATGTTTTCCGATGTCTTCTCAAGATTTCCGAGTTCCTTGCTCGTTCCTTCTCATTAATCACTTATCATAAACTTCCTGCACAAATTCATATAAAAAAATAGTAAAATCAGGGAAGTAGAAAAAATTTGTTTGGTTATAAAGCTACTCCTAGACGAATCAGAATTACACCTAACATTAAATTTACAAGGATATATACAAATAAAATAATGAAATTTCGGAAGTTGAATGACATTAGTAGAAGATTAAGAATAAAACTCAGATTCTATCAGGTAAGGAAAAACACATAACTTTACATGCTCATAAATTCTTATTAAGAGACGGGTATATCCGTCTTAAGAGAGGCTAACGACTGATGCATGCTACTATATCAGAATCAAAGTGAAACTCATAGTAAATACTAAAAAGGTCATTACCTTTCAAAAAATAATTCAGGGAAAGCATATATAATAATGACATTAAGAATTTAACATTGAAAAAAGCAGAAAAATATCCGAAAAAAGACTGTAACACACCACTAAATCATGGGAACAACATCACTATTAGGAATTTATGAACTTTAGAAAAGGGTAGGCTATTTGACCCCACAAATCCAGCAAATAATTTGAAAAAAAGCAAAAAAGTTAGCAAAAATAGATCATTACTGCCACATGATTTCTGAATAATTACACAGATTTAGCAGCTCAAGTAATTGCAGATCAAATCACCAGCATTTAAAGTATTGACGTCTCTGGTCATAGGGTAAGACCGTCTTATTCTATAATTTACGTTAAAATAAAAGATGATCAACTCAATCATTAAGCCTCAAATTAGTATAATAATGAAAGGTGTATAATAAAGAATGATAGGTACACTGAATTCTTTTTAAAAACTGATGCATGTAATGACATTATACATTATAAATTATAATCTGACAAAATTGAATTCATGGATTTAGAATTGTAGAACTGTTGACTTGGGAATTGAAGAAGTTTCTTCCCTGCTCTTAAGAAAAGTATACTTCATTATAATATGAACAATTTAGATTCTTAGTCAAGAACGTGCATCCTCCATACCCAATTGTTTAACACTAATTCTCATTTCAGACGGACTATTTCGTCTTAAGGCCCTTCAGACGGTCTTATGTGACCATTTAAACTGGGTCACATTTGGCTGTAAATGGGCCGCATATGGCCGTATGAAGCTTTCATACGAAAATGAGCGTATGGAGGGAGACTTTCCGAGTTCTGATTATTCAAACAACTTAAAACCATTGAATTAAAGAATTTACAAAGAGCTAACTAGAATATAAATTGACAAAAAGGCAAAAAAAATTAAATTAAAAATAAAAATAAAAAGAATTACCTTGTAAATAATTTTTTTGCATGTAAATTCACAAAAGAGAAACATAGAGAGAAGTATTTCAAAGCATCAAAACATGAGAAACAAACCCTACTAATATCATGTTCAAAAGGTTCTCAGAAACGGGGTACGTCATTCAAATTCAATGGCTTATTGAATGCCCAAGCTCGAGTACTATTTGAATTGCTATAAATATTTAGGGGTCTTTTGTTTCAACAAGACGGAATGGTATGGAATGGAGTTTGATGTCCTGGAAAAGAATCACCGTCCAATAAATTATCTTTATTTCAATAAAACTGATCACAACAGAAAGTTTGTTATGATGAATTGAATATGGTGTGATTGATTCTAGTAAAAACAATGAACAAAATAAGGATAAAAAACTTCCGAATATAAATAGTACAATTTCATTCATTGAAATGGTAATATTATCGAAGAAATTGAAAAAATTAACAGCGGGAAAAAAAAAACATGCAAATATAAATTGTACAATTTAATGCATATAAATGGTAATATATGGAGGTATTAATTGAGTGAAATAAATGAAGCAAGTGAGCTGAAAAGAACATACAAAAAATTTGATGGGGGAGAGACAGACCACCGAGTACGAGAAATAATGAAGGTGCCTTTGAGATATAGGTGGTGTTGGTGTATATATATTAGCACAAGTTGTAATTAAAGACGGGATTATCCGTTTAAGTTTAAGACGACTGAAATAGTTAAAATAAAACAAAAACATAATAAATGGAAAAAAGTAATATATTTGTTTTTTATATATAAATGGGTTAATATTTAAATTGTTATATTATTAAGAATGTTATATCTGTCTTAAACGAAATTTATTGAATTATTATTAGTTGTAAATTGTAATGTAGGGTGGAAGAGGAACTTGAAGAAAACAAGAAGTGTAATTCTAGTGTAGCTTTTAAATGTGGACGACAATTATCAGACAAATATCACCGTATAATATAGAGTAGTTAATGAATTTGGCCAAATTTGTGAATTCAATTTAGTACTCGTGGGTAACGAGAACGAATTTGTGGCGCTAAATTATTATTTTTTTGTATGGTCAAACAATGTTACCATTACCCTATTTTGTTTGTTTTCATGAAACAAGTGGTTAGAATATAATTGAAAGCACAATTTTGTTTAAACTAGTCGAAAAAAAAAAGTAGCTAATTTGTCGTAAATAAAATGACATAAAAGCTATAATAATTATTTATTTAATATTGTAGATTGAAGAAGTATTACCTCTGTCCCGGTTATTGTTGTCCTTTGGTTTGGCACAAAAACCAAGGAAAGATAAATGAGTCAATTACTAAATGACAAGTGAACAGATTGAGTGTAATTCATCAAATTACTCATTAAGTTCATTTTTAAAATAGAAAGGACAACAAATAATTGAGACACCTCCATATGGGAAAGGACAACAAATGACCAGGACAGAGGGAGTAAAAAGGAAGATAAAATATGATCACGCACCTTATTCTCAAATATTACCTTTAATTTTAGACAATTTATTTGGTTAAATAAATTACTTGTCAAACTCTTGCATAAGAATAAGGTAACTAGAATTGCCAAACTGGGCCTTAATATGCCAAAAGCTGACTCAACTCAAACCACTGATATCCAATCTGATAGAACTCGAAAATTAATGAATCAAAAACGACTCGATTAGAACTCAAAAATATCTACGAGTTCTAATCAAATAGGGCTAGACCCCGTACTAATTGTTCGGAATGACAACTAATTGATGATTTAAGGCATAATTCACCGAAACTTTTAATTTGATACAATTAAGGGATGAATCTCCGAAAAAACAACAAAATTTATTTACACCTTTTATAAAAGAGACAACCTCATTTTTTGAATATATAGAAGAAATTAAAACATGCAAAAAGGAAAAGTTGAGGAGAAAGGGTCAAATAAACTATAATTAAGAAGACAAAACATAATAGTAATACCTAAAAAAGAAACGAAAAAGGACATAAACATTAAAGAGTATACCTAATAAGTTCAATAAATGGCTACCAAAACACCACGACAAGGCCAGACCATATCCTCATACACAAAATTTCATTTGTGACGGCACGTATCCGTCACTTTGGAGTGACGGATATCATTTTCCCTCACAAATGACCCAATTAGAGGAGAGAGGGAAGCACATGAGGGTGCTCCCACCTTGTATTTGTGTTATCATAGTATTGTTAGTTTTGTTCAAAACGATATTGTTCGTCTTAAGTTTAAACGGGTTAAGGCCCTGTTCTTTTGGACTTAAAGTCACTTAATATAAGTTCACTTCAGATCCTATAAGTTCAGTTCAGTTCAGTTCAGATCCTATAAGTTCAGTTCAGATTCTATAAGTTCAGTTCAGTTCAGATCCTATAAGTTCAGTTCAGTTCAGATCTTATAAGTTCAGTTCAGATCCTATAAGTTCAGTTCAGTTCAGTTCAGATCCTATAAGTTCAGTTCAGATCCTATAC
>LHUT01005856.1:0-12362 GCA_001412135.1 Silene latifolia subsp. alba | reverse complement strand
GCTGTTGTTGTTTTTTTTTTTTTTTTTTTTGAGAATTTTTATTCTCTTAGTAGTAGGGCGATTGAAAACAAAGTATATTACGGAATAACTGTTGTTTGTCGAATTGTTAAAACCCACTTGAATGACGCATTTAAGTGTGTGTTTGGTTAACATGCTCATAAGTTTCAAGATTTTGGCCGAACTGAACCGCATTACATTACTGGTTTAGTGGTTTGATGACTCTAACCTTTTTTAAATGAAGGCCATTACATTCCCTCTGGAGTAGATAATAATCAATAAGTCTTGCTTCAGATGGTCTAAAATGAGACGGATCAAATATTAACATTTTTTTTTAATAGAATGTAACCATTTTTTATTTTAGACGGGAAATATCCTGTCTGAAATAAGGATTTGCGATAATAGATATATAGTAGTAGGATAGTAGAACCATTTGATGATAGGCGCTGCATCTTCATACTCTATACTCTATTCTGTACACATGACTCTGCACCTTCACAATAGTCGTAGAACTGTAGAAGCTACCCTTTGCCTATAGATTACAGAAAATAATTTCACCTTGAAAACTCATCGGTCACCAATCAGGCAATAAAGCTAATAAAATAATCTGATGTTAGTAGTCATATAACCTCGCATAATAATCCCTATAAATACCCAACTATATTCATCAAACATACTGCATCCGTATAAACAAATAAAAAAAAAAAGAGAGTTGAAATGGGTAATACCAAACTGAACTTAAAGCTCCTGGTAGATACAAAGAATAACAAGGTTCTGTTTGCTGAAGCGGGAAAAGATTTTGTGGACTTTCTGTTCCATTTGATGTCGTTGCCTGTTGCGACTATTGTAAGGCTCGTCAATGCAACTGACATGGTTGGTTGCCTTGGCGAGCTCTACACCAGCATTGATTCTATGAATTCTGAGTACTTGCTGTCAAACATGACTAAGCATTCTGTTTTGAATCCAAGAATTGGTGCTGCTGTTCCCTTATTGTCCCTTACTGGCGGCATACCAACTACTAGTCAGGAACCAACTAAGAAGAAATTCTATATATGTCCGTCTGGCCATAGATCTTCTGGATACTATTATAGCGACTCTTATGACTACTCGTATTACGTTCACAAATACGTGTCTGATACACAAGGACAAAACTGTCCATCTTGTAGCTGTATTATGGACACCGAGATGACGTATGTTGAGCCAAAGAAATCTGTGGAAGTCGTGCAGCCTAGCGAGGGATATGTAAAGGAGGTAGTGACATATATGGTGATGGATCATTTGGCGGTCAAGCCCATGTCGACTATTTCCGGCATTACTTTGATTAATGAGTTCGGAGTTAAGGATATCAGCTCCCTGGTGGAAAAACATGTTCAAGTTACTCTCAATGAGGTACCAATAACTTATATTTCTATTCAAATGATTCACTGTACTATATGCATTTCATTAATTTGTTGAATGTTTTATTGACAGGGAGTAGCAATCTTGAAAGCGTCGCTGGAGACTCGAGATGTACTGACTACCGTCTTCCTTGGGAAGAAGATTTAGCATCCTGCTCTACTATGGAGTCCTACCTAGCATCAGCTGCTGTTTGCTTTGTCCATCATTTCATTTTGGTTATGTGTTACTAAGATGTAAGGAGTATTTTGTTATTTTGGGCTGCGTCTAGGGCTCTAGGCTTTATTTGGTTAGTGTGGTCATGCTGTTTCTATCATATTTTGAGTATCCATTTTGCTGCGCATTGCTCATATCTGAGTTTATCAATGGATAATTTCAACTTTAGTGTGTGATTTTCAAATTAGTTGTTATTGTGTGCGACTGTTATATGATGCGACAATAAATGGTGATCACTTTATATTAAATAGTGACCATCTTATGTTAAAAATGACAATTTTTAAACGAGGATCACTATGGAGTATATATAATAATAAAAGGTAGTCATTATTTAACATAAAACGGTCACAACGACCGTTTTATACTATAATTTGGATTTTCAACTCGGATAATCCGGTCTAACTTAATAAATGAACATGTAACTTTATTATTTACTTAACATTTTATTTTGCATAAGGACTGATCTTTCAAGTTAAAATATTTCAGTCCCCTATACATTACTTAACATTAGCCATTAGCCAAGAGCTGAGTATATTAAGGAAAATATTACTCGTACATAATATTGGTTTTTATTACTTCTTAGTATTTGTTGAGTTAAAACCTTGCAAGTATACGAGTTTCGTTGTACATTTGAGAGTCGTATTCACAGGGAGTAATCTGTTTCTTAATCGATTATATCCTAATGTTTAGCTAAGTGGATGAAGAGATGATGATTGATTGAACAAATTCGATCTAGATTAAGTGAATACTAATACAATTACTACAATCAAAGACTAGCAATTAAGGTGAGGTTTAATTAAATTAGATTAAGGCCTAGGACCCGCGACTTCTCCACCGACATGTTTCATTTACATTCATAAACGTCGTTAACTAGCCATTGACTAGCGATTTAGGGGGAAATGCGACTCTAGGTTAGCAAACACCTCTCTTCCAAGTTCGCAAACGGTGGTTAAGTTCGCGAATATTATTTAAGTTCGCTAATGGTGGTTAGCACTCTCATAATCCACTCCTCTCGGGTTTGTAATTAGAATCTTCAATCCAAAACCTAAACCTATTCCCATGGCACCCCTATATCAGTCACGTTCATTCAGCCCACGCTAGATTCCCGATTTTCCCTCTTCCTTTCCCAAGTTAAGTCTTCAAATTGATGAGTAAGGTATCACCCTCAAATTTAGTGATTTATGAACTCGTAGCCAAGAGTAATTGACGACTTGACGGTCAAAGTTTTTTTCAAACAAAAAAAAAAATACACCCTACCAAAATTGAAAAAGTTAAAAAGGAATATAAAAGCGAGAAAATCTCAAAATTAAAAACCAAGTTCTTCCCTCCCAATTCCCAAATCTCAGATAAAACAAACAAGCATACACCTTCACCCACAACTCCATTGTAGCTAAGATACCTGCATACACACCAAGTGTTTGCGAAAATGTCGCAGAGAAACTCAGCCAACAAAACCCCAGAATCCACCTCTCTCCGAAGATCCTCTCGTCTACTTCAACTCAATCACTCTCCCAAAACCCCAATCCCCATTTCCAATAACAAAATTTCATCAAGAAAATCCCAAATTAGGTCAAGAAACCCTACAAAATCTGCAATTAATTTGAAAGAATGTGTTAATGGGTCTGAAATTCGCGCAAATTCAGCAAATGGGTCGACGAGAAAATCGAATTTTGGAAATGGGTTTGTGGGTATCAGACGATCTTTGAGGTTATGTAATGAGGTAACTTCTTCTTTAGTTGATGTTCATGTGTGTTCTAGGAGTAGTAGTAGATTAAAGAAAGTTCCTTTAGCTAGGATTGATAGTTTAGAAATGAATGATTTTGTGGATTCTCCTGTGACACCAATTGTAAATGTTGAGAAGAAATGTAGGTATGTTAATGGGGAGTGTAGTAATGGCGAAAAGACCGGTTCGATTGTATATGGTTTAGGAGTTTGTGAGAGGAGGGTTACGCGGAGTTGTGCTAAAAAGATGGGTGGGAATGTAGAGATTAGGGAGGTAGAGAATAGTGGATTGAAGAATCGTAATTTGTTCGATAGTCGCGCTGATGGAGGAGTTGGAACAAAAGGGAGGAATGTTAAAAGAAGTTTGGTTTGTGCTTTAGGGATAGTGAGGTGTGGGTCTCTTTCTCCTTGTGCTACACCACAGATCGGAAGGAGGAGCAGAAGATATAGTCGGAAGGATATGGATCGGGTGAAGGGTAAAAATGGTGATTTGGATGAGTGTATAGATGGTAATTTTAAGAGGAGGATTACTCGTGGCGCTACAAAGCGTGTAGGGAAAGAAAGTGATTTGTGTGGCCAAGATAGGAAGAGGGGGGACATGAGTATGCCTGCTAGAAATGAGATAGGGAATGGAGGCGCCGGAAAGGTGATGAAAAAATTTCGTAGAACTGGACGGGAAAAGAGGGTAAAACAGGCTCCGGTTACATCTTTCTCTGATAGGCTTGAAGTGGAAGAGGCAGCATTGAGAGATGTTGGTGTGAAGGAAAAGGAGTCTCAAGAATGTGGCAAGAAAGATGGTGACAAATCGAAAAATTCAGGCGCTGATATCACTCCTGGTACGAAATTGGTTGGAGTTAAGAGGAAAAGAAAGGAAGCTGGTCTTCAGGGAAAAGATCAAGGATGGACAAATGAACAGGAATCGGCTTTGCAAAGAGCTTACTTTGCTGCAAAACCAAGTCCACATTTTTGGAAGAGAGTTTCTAAGCTGGTATATATTCTTCACTTCCTTGATACTGAGTAGCTTTTCACATCTTTTTTTTTTTTGCGTGTTATATAAGCACATATACCATATTTTAGCTGTATATCTGAGTTGAGTTCATGTGCTTCCGTGTGTAGTCAGCAACTTGAAGTGATGAAATACATCACTGATGGACAAAAGCTAGCTATCCTGTTTAATACTTGAAGCAAGAAGTATTATAAATCTCATGAAAAGGAAATTTTGAGCGAAACACACAGTTAGATAGACTTCTTATATGTGAAGTAAACATGGCAAATGGGTATGGAACATTGTGTCCTGTTACATGATTCCGTTTGGATTATTTTGGGTATAGTTTGCACTTCTTTTCGGATTATTTAGAGTACTTATCACTTCGGGTTGGATGGTTTTAAGTGGTTATGTCGGGTCATTTAGGGTCATGTTTATCAACATTTGCCATTTTTTATTTACATGAAGGTGTCATTTCAATTTTTTATTTGGTGTCATTTTGGAGTCCACACAGGTTATTTTGGGTCAGTGGTTCAGAATTGGGTCAGTTCAGAGTTTAGGTCATATTTTGTGTTTTTTTTCAAGTTGTTATTCGGTTCGAGTCAGCTTACCAAATGCAAAGTCTCTATCGAGAGTGAAAATGTTGTTTGTCTAGGTTGTCAAACACTCAAACCTTCTTCTTTGTTTGGTGATGACGTTAAACAATAGCAGTATTTTTTTTTATTGCATTCAGCTCAAGAAGTATTCGTGGCAATCATAGCGATTTTGGTAAACCGTCTCTCCCTCCCCCTCTGGTAGTTCCGGTTTCCAACTTAGTATCATTCTACAAATGGGTAGGGACTGTGAGTTGCGACTTGCTCAAGCTGAAGCAGATTGTAGCTGGGGTCTGGGGATTTCAAATACTGTTCTTGGGTTGTAAGATAGTGTTTGTCTGTTGAGATTAAAAGCACACACGGGCACTGCTTTGTTCAAAAGGCCCTTTTATCGTAGTCTTAAAAGATGATTTCTAGGTCAAGTGTGGCAAGCACGTGTCTAGCTCTCATGGTTATTATGCCAAATTGTTGCAGGTTCCAGGTAAATCGGCTCAAGAATGCTTTGATAAGGTGCATTCAGTCAATCCGACTCCTCCGTCAAATCGATATTCTTCAAGGTTAAAAAAACACAACTCGCCGTCTGAGTTTTTGCTTAAAAGTGCTGATTTGTTGAAATCTATTCCAGCAAAGAGCAAAAACCATGGCAAGAGTAAGCAGAGGAGCCATTTGGCACATAAGAATGTAAGACATTTACTCCGAAAGTTTTGTCAAGATAGCAAACCCGATTTGTTTTCCATTCTGGAACCTTCGGGTAATTCCTTGATTGGAACTCCTAACCTGAAGGCAGTTCAGTTGACCCCGATGCAATCATTAGGAAGCCCTGGATTTCCTTCATCTGGTCGCCATAAGAAGAGCGTTTCTAGGTTCAGTGGTTTGCGCAGAAGTCCCCTCACAAGCCCTCCAGTTCTGAAAAAGGTGAAGAATATGGCTTTGCATGACAAATATATCGACCAGTTACATGTTAGGGAGGGTAAGAGAAAGGCGGTATCTTCACGCTACCTAAAGTCTCTTCAGTGCCAAAAGAATGGAACACAGAAAAATGGTCAAAAGAATGATGTTATAAAAGCTGCTAAAGACGCCCTTGTTTCTGAGGCAAGAGATGTTATCGAGAAGTTTCAGCAGTCTCAGACGAATTTGATGGAAGCATATTCTGACTCTGAGGAAGTTCTTTTGAGTGACAATGACGAAGATGACCTGGAAATGTAAGGATTTTTCTTCTTTTGTTATATTTTTTTCTTAGATTGAACTATCCAGTTTAGCCAGTAGTTCTGAGCCTGTACTGCCTTAAATCTCGGAAAAAGTAACTGTAAATCTTGTGCTATTCAAACGGCTGTTAATCGATATTAACATGTGTAAGTTCATCCTTTGTACATAAAAAAGGCATTCATTTTGGATGCCAGATTATGGTTTTCCAAGTAATGGCAACGTAGCTCCTTAGTTTCGAATCATTGTTTTCTGATAATAGTCTCTCAGTGTCAAAATTTGGTATTATGATTCAATTTTTTTTGATGATTTTGGTCTTTTGAGCGAAACGGCTGGTGAAATGCATCCCCACTTTGAGGTCATTCATACTGCTTTTATTAGTGGTGAAGTTTCATAATCTGTTTTGTGTTCAAATCAACCGTCACAAAACACATTCTATTTTCTTACAATCGGGCGAGTTCTGTGGAAGGAGTTAGGGTTTGAAAGGCGCCGGGAGAATCAAAGTTGTCCGTTGCAAAGTGATACCGAGTACATTTTTTTGCTAAACGGTAAAAAAAATTACTCGTATTATCTAAAAATCGAACCATTAACGTCTACGATGGGAATTTCGCATTTTTTTCAATTTTAAAAACCATTATTATTATTTTTATTGGTGTTACACAACACTATAAATAAGACAATGAGTTTATATAATAATCATTGAGCACAACTTAAGAGAGCTAGATGCCTGAACTAAGCTGCAAGAGGCTCATTCATAAGGGAAGAAGCCACCGTAGGCATGTCATTGCCTCCAGCATAATCCTCAATACCATAACCACCACATTTTCCTCCACCACATTTTCCGCTGCCACATTTCCCTCCACCGCAGGCATTGCTATAGATACTGATCTCAACCACGCCACTGCATTTTCCCCCGCCACATTTTCCGCTACCACATTTCCCCCCACCACAGGCACTGCTATAGATACTACTAACCTTGCCACTGCATTTCCCCCCACCACAGCTGCTGCATTTGCCTCCACCACAATTGGCCATTTTTTCTTCCTCACCGCATTTTCCACCACCACAGCTGCCGCTGCATTTGCCTCCACCACATTTGGCCATTTTTTCTTCCGCACCGCAGCTGCCGCTGCATTTGCCTCCACCACATTTGGCCATTTTTTCTTCCCCACCGCAGCTGCCGCTGCATTTGCCTCCACCACATTTGGCCATTTTTTCTTCCCCACCGCAGCTGCCGCTGCATTTGCCTCCACCACATTTGGCCATTTTTTCTTCCTCACCGCATTTTCCGCCACCACAGCTGCCGCTGCATTTGCCTCCACCACATTTGGCCATTTTTTCTTCCCCACCGCATTTTCCGCCACCACATTTTCCCCCAGCACAGCCGCCGCTGCATTTGCCTCCACCACATTTGGCCATTTTTTCTTCCCCACCGCATGTTCCGCCACCACATTTCCCCCCAGCACATCCGCCGCTGCATTTGCCTCCACCACATCTGACCATTTTTTCTTCCTCGCCGCATTTTCCACCACCACATTTCCCTCCACCACAAGCACTGCTATAGACACTACTATCAACCTTGCTGCCACATTTGCCCCCACCACAACCGCTGCATCTGCCACTATGACAACCGCCACTAGCGCAATTGCCACCGCCACACTTGGCCATCTTTTCTTCCCCACACACGTCCAGTACTCCCTTAGCATCACATGAACCACAAGCAGCAGTACCCATTTCTCCATTACACTCGTCCACTATCGCTTCAGCCAGTATGAACCCTATGATAATGCCAGGTACGACGATCCATTCATCTACTGCCTGTTCATAAGCAAAAGACTGAGATCCTACCGAAACAAAAAGCTACAAACAACAACTGCTAGACATTTATACTTTTCTGAAAGCTGACCTTGACAGTTCCTAGCTTCAAGTCGAATAATGCAATTGCCTTTCCATAAGGGTGATCGACAGAGAATTCAACAAAAGTTATGAAATCTTGTTCGCATCTTTGATTTCCACTGTACTTGGGTTCAAAGTCCAATCTCCTTCCACGAAAGAGTTTCACCTATACAATTATTACGCGTAAGTTTTGAGTTACTACTCGTTTAAAGAACAATCGAATAAGCAAAAGTCTTTACCATCTTACTACCAACGAGCTCAAAGAGATGATCATCGTTCCCTCGATTGTTTTGAACATTGAACAATCCCATTCCGTTTATGAACCAATTGTTATCAAGAAATTCGGCCACAAGCTTTTCACCAGAGTCTGTGATTAAGTGTACCTCCTTTAACAACTCAGGGACGCACTTTCTCGTGTTGTTCCCAATATTCCTGAAAATCAATTTGATGATCAGTTACACTGTAAATACAATAACGTATTTCTACATCGTAGTTATTATTAGTCGAGGAGTAGACACCATACCTCATCTGGAGGCTAAAAACTTCATTTCCATCATCATCAGTAACATATGTTTGGGTCTTAGTACGATTAACCTTCCCCGTCTTTAGAATTGAAGGCAATGCGTGTTGAGTCGAATCCAGATGAAATACTTGAGGCGCTGGTGTTGGAGGAGTAAATGAAACAGCAACATGAAGAAGGACTGGCTCAGAAATGTCGAGATCAGAAACAAGATCCACTGAGAGCCATTTATCAGCCGAAAGTTGAGACGGAGAGGACACCAATTCTTGCAGAGACAGACAGCAAGAACCAATGACCTTGGCCGAATTTGATTTTAGTTCGTCTGAAGGCGACTGAGATTCGAGTTCAAAGAGAAAATCTCCCGTTGGTTCACATTGAAAATAAGCAACCTGCTTTTCCCCAGACTCGGAAAATACACTCAGTGATCTTTTAATGTCGAAAAGCTTATCAGACTGTTTCTTACTGAATGAGACAACAAGGTTATCGTTGTAAACCTCCGGTAAATTCCTGATCTCCACAAACTCCAGAAAAACCTGCAGAAAAAATTTACAGCATAAAATTACATTCAGTATTGCTTCTGAATCGAAAATTTCAGCCAGTCAGTCTGACAGGCCTACCGATACCAAAATTTTGCGACAGACGCAATGAGAGGACCAGACGTGTTAATATCATAACTAATTACCTCTACGGCTTGCCTAGCTGAAAGTTGCATTGGTCTGTCGAAAAGTTTCATCGCGTTAATTTCCTTGGCTTCATAATTGAATTCAGAAGGAACTTGGGTGACTGGAGTTGGGGTACTTCCTCTAGACAATGTCCCAGCTTTCCAATACCTTTTACCAAAGGTCTCTTCAAACTGTTTAGTAGTTTCGGAGAATCCAGTATCTAATTTACCGCCTTTTGTTCTATCAGAGTCAGTGTCGTCATGCTGTAACACCCTGCCAGTTAATTTGATAAGGTCCTTGCAGTAACAACCTGGATATAGTTGATGTGTGTGCCACATAAGATCAACATCATATGTCGGGACACAGAAACGATTAATTCCCATCTCTGAGTTTGTTCTTATAAGATGCAGAAATCCTTTATATCTAGCCTCCGCTTCTTGAAGAAAGAGGTCATCAGACATGTATGGTCTCGAGACCTGTCAAACCAGCAACAGGTCATTAGTCGAGTACTAGTATAGATCCGCGGGAATGCGCGGTATTTTAGATAGAAACATTGAAGAAAATAATAATTAAACTGATATTTAACTTAATTTGAAATTTAATTGTAAATTTATTATTATTAATATTTTGTATTAATAGTGGAAAAGGGAAATTTTTTACAAATTTATTTAGGCGGAAAATTTTGGTGAAGTCTTATTCTTTTGAACTTTTTTTCCAAAATGGGTATTTTTTCACAAATTAATTATCAAAATGAGTCGACTTTGAAATTTATTACCTAAAATGGGTCCACGTCATCACCGAACCCAGGCTCGAATCCAAGTCGCCAAGTCGGTCAGCGATTATACCCAAAGCTTTGCAAAATTTGAACCAACTCTCAAAACGCCACCCTAGCTGGTGATTTCTGGATTATACAACGAAACAAGTCGTTAAGCGGGCTGGCGATTTGCCTCCTTGGCCTAGGTTCGATAAATCCGATACTACGTGGACCCATTTTCGGTAATAAATTTGAAAGTGGACCCATTTTGATAATTAATTTGTGAAAAATGCCTATTTTGGAAAAAAATTAAGTTTTGCATCATTCGCATAAAGAGTAAACAATGCACAATGGCTTATTTGTTATAGCAACGTAACATACAACATAAAAATTCTAATTTGTCATTTTAATTTACACCGTATGTTACACTCCGTATTAATTAAGTTCGTAATTTAATTAATCAACTTGGTTTGTTGAAGCTGCGTTGAGAAAATGCATAGCAGATAACGTCGATAACAGCGAGGGCGGAGATTTGCTTGGGCTTTGCGATCAAATAGTGAATAAAATCAACGGATTCAGCTCCGAAGATATCCAGAATTGCATTACAAATGCAGCAAGCAGTACCAACAATTGCAATAACCAAGAGCTGCGTATGATAGCAACAACTCAGGCTAATAACAATTGCGTAAAAAAATATAACGAGGCACGTAAATCTTGCACACCATCCTAATGGCCTAACCCAAGGCGTCCGATTTTGGAGTCGTCCCTGGTCGACTATCGATTTATCGAGTCAACTATAATTTTTTCAAAGGAAATTTGCAAGATGTTTAATTAAATTCAGTATTATTCTACTTACATTAGAGTTTTAGGAGTAATATTCTAGGCGGCAATATTGATAATAATTTTATCCAATATTGTCATACTCGCCTAGAATATTACTCAGTGACCAATTTTATTGTTCTAAGTTACTTTGTGTGTGAACGTCGACATGGCTCTTTGTGTGCCTAGAGTCCTTGATGTTAGTCTGGTGTTCAACGATTTGATTTTTATCGGAGGGGTTGTAACTTTTAAGAATATTAAGGTTATCGTATATAATATTCTTTTATTATATTTTGATCCTACTGAAAATGACTTCGAAATCTTTATTCGAAACCGATCCTCTTTCTAAATATATGTCCTTATATATACAAGTCACTAATTATATAAGGTGATAACATATTAATGAAAGATCATATTATTGTTGGCCCTAAAAGGGCAATATGAATACAAATAAAAGTGGGCAGTGCTAGTGGATGGGAAATGGGTACTCCGACTTGCTCTCCCATTTTAATTTTGTGAGAGGGCCACTATCCGTCTATCGCTATAAACGGATAGTGGCCGTTTATAATGAGACAGACTGTTTTGTTATATAACAGTTTTCCAATAAGTCTTATTGGTTTTCCGTATCTCCGTGTGTTGGATATTTTGATGTAGTTGTAAGGTAAGGAAGGGCATTGTAAGATTTTGATGGAGTTGTACAACAACCTAATTATTCCTTACTAATTTGAAAGCAGTTATATATTTATATACTCTCATGGTCCACGTATTTTATTGTCGATTGACTCGGTTCTATTCAAATTGAAAAAAGAGGAGGTAATTGTCTACGCTAGAGAGCTACATACTTTAGTCGTTGCTAACTGTTTTGACCAAATTCTGCATATTAGGCCAAAGGGGGATTAGGCCTGTTGGAACTTGTATGATGAATTGGGCTGAGAAAACTAATGGCCATAAGGAGCCTGCACACTAAATATGGTCAGGGAGATCTTAGGGAGATTTTAGGGAGATCAGGAAGAATATAGTCCTAGATAGCGTATTATGGAAAGAAGGCCAGTAAAACCTGAATATAGGTTTCCTTGCCGTGCAAGGAAACTGGACATTGTTAGCGTTATTACCCTATAAATAGTCATATAATCCATTGCCTCGAGTCCTCGACTACTGACCTAGACACAATCGTCAATCCGATACACAACCCTGTGTTGGCTGGGTCTTGTGTCAACACATTAATTAGGCAAAGAGTTATCTATCAAATCGGGGTCCTAATCCAGAACGAACACTTGGGCCAAGTCAACAAGCAGCCCATTAATTTACATGGAGGCCTTATTGGCCTATTGTCAGCATGGAAGAAGTGATGTTATTTGGGCTTTAGAAAACAATAAAGCATTGATTAGTACTCAGTTTTAATTAGTTTTATTTTGGGAAATTTTCATTTGTACCCTCTGGTATTGAGTAATTTCGTTTGTACCTCTTTTTTTTTTGAGAAAAGATCATTATCATTTATAAAAAGTCATACGACATCTACAACTAGGGATGGCAATGGGTAGGGTCTGGGTAGGGTCCGCCTAGACCCGGACCCGACCCGAGATTTTTCCTTTGGACCCGT
>LHUT01005852.1:0-12368 GCA_001412135.1 Silene latifolia subsp. alba | reverse complement strand
GTGTTGTTTGTTTTCAGAATATATGCTCCCCATAGCTCTATCGTCCCTTCCCTTTCCCGTCCGTCTCTGTGGAGATCTCACAAGTGGTTTGTCAGTATTAAAATTATTATAAGTAGTTAAAAATTTTTTTTTTCTTTCTTTTTTTTTTTTTTTTTTTTTTTATTTTTTTTTTTTTTTTTTGTTTTTCTTTTTCTCCTTTTTAATTTTTTTTTTTTTTTTTTTTTTGTTTAGGCTGATGAGCTCCATAAGAAATTTGATGCCCAGAAAAATGTGGTATGTTATTGATTTAATTTTGTAGATAAATCAAAATGTAGTTTATCATTTGTGGGTTTTTGATTTAATGTGAAATGTTAGTGTTAATTGAATGATAGAGCAATAATTGAAGTATATGGTCTTATTGTTTCTCCATTATATTAGTTTTGTTCACTTATTTGCTAATTGTTTGGTTATATATATGCGATTAACGTAAACAGTGCTTAATTGTTACGGTGTTGAATACACAATTCCAAATGAGATATGATGTTCAGCTGTGGTTATTTGCGCATACTCACCTAAGTTTGCAAGTGTTAGAATTCAATTTAGTGATTTAGGGCTCGCTTGTACGCCTGTTAATCTGATATGCTATCACGGTAGGCCTAATCAAATGCTTCTCAAATCTGCTCTTTTTTCGTTGCATCCAAATCTACTCTTATCAATAATGCCTATTATGGCCAGCTACTCTCTTGTATTTATGGCCTCATTATATACTAACCAGGATATATATTAACTTATGTTTAGAAACAGACCACCCGTTCCACACAATATGATACCAATCCACTTTCAATATAGGGATCCTCATACTTATTTTTGCCTTCTAAATAAAAATATGTTGTTATTATGGAGAGTATTTAGCCTGTTTCTGCTGAAGTTATACTGTTGTATATTTACTAATACAAGTAAAAACTCTTGTTACCCTTCTGTTCATGTTTATAACAGACTTTAAAGTCACTGTAATTCTGAAAACTATCAGCTTTCATTCTGGTAAAGCTAAACAAAAGGCTGTGTTAAAAGGTTACTATTATGTTTAAAGAATTTAGGTTTTTCACATATCTTATTTCAGCTTTTTTTGGTAAAATATGTACTTAGATTATTAGACTATGCATTTGACCATAGGCTGCACTCTGGCACTATCTAATATCTATTGTTTTGCAACTAAGTTTACGAAGAGATCTAATGTGAAATAAAATATAGTAGTATATCACTAATATGTATTTAAACAGGAAGTTGCTGCTAGTATTCTTCACTGATATATAGGTATACAAGCTGCTTTTCAGTTGCTAGTTTTCTTCACTAATATATGTATCAAAACAGGAAGTCGCAGCTAGCCGGCTAGTTTTCTTCATTGAATCCATATTGCCATTATTATGAATCCTATAAACTTGGAACCTTTTAACCACATTTCCTTGCCTACATTATTCGTTAGGTTAGGCAAGAACTCGTATTATGGTGTGTATTAAACAAAAATGTGGTAGTCATTAGTTAGATAAGGCTTTAGTGTTTTTCTTTATTTTATTAAAGGTAATTGAATGCATTTTCAACTTGTTTTGATTAGGATGTTGTATGTGTTTTTTTTATAGCTAAAAGGTAAGTATTATATATTTATCAAAAAGAGATAATTACACATTGACAAAAAGTATAAAGGGTGAATATAGATCAATAACAGTTTGCATCACTATTACAACACCCAATACATAATTTAGCTCCACCTACAACAAATTCATCATTACTTAGTTAATCTACCCAAAAGGCAATTAAGTTTATCACCATGATTAATCGTCACTTCTAAATTCCACTATCCAGCTCCACGAGTTTCATTTCCCAATTCTGACACTCTCACACTCAATTATTGACCGTTCTCCCTGCCATTTCTAGCCTTTGAACCAAGCTCTTGTCTTTCACACTAGTCGGTTGGTGTTTTAGAGGTAAGCATATGCTAATAATGGTTTTTTTATTTGATCCGCCACTAATTGAGGTTTCTCCAATTAATAATCCAATCTACATTTATTTCTTTGATACCGAATGCAATAGGTGCATGTGTTGATGATTGCTCTTAGGAGTCGTTTTTATGAAGACGGGAGGTCCTGCATTTGAGAATCCAGTTCACGGTGTCATTCGCTCTCAACTTGATGCCCAACCAAGTTTCAACAAGAGCCAAAATCCTCCTACTATAATCACAGTCGAATACAAGATGAGGGATAATCTCCTCAGCCGCGTCACAGATGCAGCAATTGTATGTTTCATTGATCCCTATCTTATGAAGTTTACTTCTAGTATTGATTTCCCCTTTGTAATCCATCTAGGCTATTAGTTTGTGCTTAGGAACAGTCCAGGTAGCCCACACCAGCTGCAACCAATCTGGCCGTGGCTTAGGATTTCTCATGAAATTGTAACCATCTTTAATTCTATACTCTTCAGGTTTTAGATTCCATTCACCCTGATTGAACCCATATGACATCATGTCCTTGACCTCACAAACTTTCCTAGGATTTTGTATGTGTACTCTACAATATGTCTCTATTGTTGATGATTTTTTTTATCTTGTTAGTGTGATTATCGAAATTTACTGAGGATTAAATGGGATTTAAATACTAATATCATGCTAAATTGATGACTAATTATTTATTTAGCTACGCTTATTATAAATGGAACATGATTATTCCAGTTTATGGATTGGTCATAGCTATTCGTTGGCGCCCTAGCTCGCTGATTGGCATCCTCACTTCCTTGGCTCTATTGGTGTCGCATGGGATGGGCGCTTTAATGGCAATTTGTCACTTACTCGGCTCTATTCATGGCCTTGGTGTCTTCGGGGATGGGAGCTTCAATGGCAATTGGTTATTTCATGGCCTTGCAGGTGATCTTACTGGTATTCCAGGTAATTTTTCAGTGGATGTAGTAATTCTATTTAGTGTGGTTTGTGCTATTAACCGGCTCAGTGTCTGGCTCATTTTCTTCCCATATATTACTCTACTCGAATGCGGCACCGTGCCAGAGGTAGTTTCAGATATAGTTTCAACTGATTGTTATTTGGCTTTCAACGATAGATAAAAAAAATTATACGGTCATATAAATTAGTACTAAGTAGTTTTAACCGCGAACAAATAAACACCAACTACAAAAATGGCTTAGCTAATTGCTTATTTTTATTTCAATTCGGAGGGGTTTGGTGCTAATACACCTGGCCTGTTATTAATCTTGTTTGTCAATTGATTGATTAAGAGTTAGTAGTGTCGTTGTACATGGACTTTTGTTCCCTACCAAAGAAAAAAAAAACATGGACTATTGTTGCTCGAAAATGATTTGTTTATTCATATCAAATAATAATCATCTTTTAAAATGAATGGTGTGCTTGGTATTTTGTTGATTTCAAAGAAAATTAGCAGGAGAGAAAAAAAGGACATGCTAATAATAGGCTGTTTCAGTACAAATTGAGTGAAGGACATGCTAATAATAGGATATATCAGTAGAAATTGAGTGGGCTATTAAATTATAGACTCACATGATTGCATAAGATTTGACAGATACTATGGATTTAGCTTATAACAATGCAATTTCAGTGGGCGATTCAGTTAATGACTTTAGGTAACCATGCCTCACGTGTATTAGATTTTCTAAGCATTTGGGTCCCTTGTGGCAAAAGAAATAACCTAACCTTAGAGACTAATCACATCAATTGACCAAGTAGGGTTACATCGTACTTACAATTAGGAGAATGGGCTTGTAAAGTGGGGTAGCTGCTAATGCTTAGTATCCTTACTCCTACTATATATAAGCTGGCTTAGTGTATGTAACCAAGGCAAATGCTTATCTTCCTTGCAGAGATAAGCCTTTCTCTCTGTTTTGGTACTAGCCAAAAAGTTTAAAAAAAAAGTTTGGCCTTCTCTTTTGCTTAGTGTGACTTGCCATTCAAAATAAAAGGATGAACATAATAGTTGATCATCTTTTAAAATGAATGGCGTGCTTGGTATTTTGTTGATTTCAAAGAAAATTAGCAGGAGAGAAAAAAAAAGGACATGCTAATAAAAAAATGTATCAGTAGAAATTGAGTGAACTATTAAATTATAGACTAACATGATTGCATAAGATTTGACATATCCTATGTATTTAGCTTATAACAATGCAATTTCAGAGGGCCATTCAGTTAATGACTTTAGGTAACTATGCCTCATGTGTATTAGATTTGCTAAGCATTGGGGTCTCTTGTGGCAAAAGAAATAACCTTAAACCTTAGAGACTAATCACATCAGTATAGCTGACCAATATTAGATTTGCTAAGCATTGGGGTCCCTTATGGCAAAAGAAATAACCTTAAACCTTAAAGACTAATCACATCAGTATAGCTGACCAAGTAGGGTTACATCGTACTTACAATTAGGAGAGGTGGCAAGGTGATTTGAGTTACCATGCCCTTGTAAAGTGGGGTAGCTGCTAATGCTTAGTATCCTTACTCCTACTATATATAAGCTGGCTTAGTGTATGTAAGCAAGGCAAATGCTTATCTTCCTTGCATAGGTAAGCCTTTCTCTCTGTTTTGGTAGTAGTCAAAAAGTTTTTACAGAATATTTGTGCCTTCTATTTTTTTTCTTATTGTGTCTTGCCATTCAAAATAAAGGGATGAACATAATAGTTTGAATTCTCTTGCGCAGGGCATTGCAGCATTAAGGTTATCGTATTTTCAAGAGGTACATTATTGCTAAACTTTGCTTACTTCCCTTCAAAATTGTTTCTGTGTTCTTGTGTTTGGCTTTGTTTTTGTATTATTAGGTGAGTTTAAAGGGTATTATCTAGGCTTCCCTTTTGCTTATTGTGCATTACCATTGAAAAGTAAATGGTCAACTATGCAAATCTTTGCTTACTTTGCAAAATAAGTTGTCTATAGTTTGTATGTTCTTGGTGTAAGGTGTTATAATTCTGGTTGGCAGTCATAACTGATAGGTTCAATGCTCCTTGGGTTTAAATCCTTTCTAAAGTTACGGCCATTATACCAGAGCGTGCACATTGTATTCACTAACTAGAGCTATGTGTGTGTTGGTATAGTCCTAAATATTCATTATATGCTAAAAAGAGGAAAGTCTTAGACTTTACAAATTGCTTAAGTTATGAGAATGATGGTTAAGATTACTAAATGCTAATCCCTCTGTAGAGTGAACCTAAGTGCTTACGTAGATGAATATGCTTTGGTGACGTTTACAGAGATGGGTATGTTATGGTTGTGAGAATATTACCATGTAGGTGATGGCTATCAGTGATGGTAGTGATGATAGTGGATGGTCCTGTTTGTGTGAGTGGTGTTTTTTTACAAATTTTAGGCCACTGTTAGCGAAAAATGGTGCGGCATGGGGAACGACTTTTTTTTTTGTTTGCAGGTTCTGAAGTGCCAAACCGACACAAACAAGTCTTGGAACATGAACTTAGATTAGTTACAATGTAGCGTAGCCCATATTACAGATGTGTATGCTTAAACCCCTCACCTGTTCGTCCGTTAGTGAGGTTGTATGGTTTCCACAGATAGGCTGACTGATGGGGTGTGCTGTTGGTTGTTTAGGAGCGCAGGGAATATGATGTAGTGTAGTTGGTCTGGAGTTAGTGGACCTGCCCAATTGAAGAAGTATTGCAGTTGTTTATTCAAACCACAGTAGCCTATTAAGGATTTCCGGTGTAATTGTTAGGGAAGAATAATATCCGTGGGTGGGTTTTGCTGGGTTTCTAATTTATTCACTTTACAGGTTAGGCTAAGGATAGCATCACACAGTCAGCTGTTCAGCTGTTCAGCATTTCATACTGTGCTCTTTTAGGCAATATTGCAGAGGTGCTGGGCTCACACAGCCGGTTTAACATGACACGAAATGCTGTATGTGTCTTACTTAGGAGGAGCCATAGCCCAATTGCATATTCTTTTAGTGGTACCCCTAAGGCAACTCTTGTTGAATCTGAGGAGGATGCTGCTGAGCAGGCAGTGGATTACTTAGTCCAGAAGGGGAGGGTGATAGTGGACGATGTGAACCTGGAAAGGAAGGAGATGTACAAGGCATGTTCAAGGTTCTATAAGGACAAGAGGACAGCTCTTGAGTTGATAAAGAGGGTGCCAGCTAGAGTTAGTATGTTAGGAGCCGTTGACCCAAATAATCATACACTAGGAAATGGGGCTAAGATAGTAAACATTGACTTTTAGGGGCTTCTGATCCAGATTGACACGACTTTCCAGATTAGTACAACTGAAGTTGAGGACCTGGTCTTTGACAATGATACCCGTGTTTGTACCTTGAGGATTAATTGGGAAAACAGCTACAATATGGTGTACCACATTATTGGGGAGTGCTCCCCTACTCCCGAAAAGACTAGGCAGTTCTTGGCTAAAAAAATTGTTGCCTACCTCGAAACCATCTATGGCTTTGGTGTGAAAGACGCAAACTACTGTAATATGATTTATGCGGAAATGAGGTGTGGTGTGGACCGCGAACGGTACTTGGCTGTTAAGGATAAGATGGAAAGAGAGCTATGGGCAATGGCTGCACCCTCAGGAGAAGGGTGTGTCACACCCGATGGCCCGGACAACCAGGTCTGTACTGGCCTGACGCTGCCACCACCTCCTAAAAAGCTTAAATCTATTTGGATGGCCACGGCGTCGTCATCTACAAACAAGGGCCCAATGTATCAGATGCCCAATGCTGATGTGCTACTTGTAGGCAAAGGCGCAGGCATCTCTGGGGAGTAGAGGAGGGTGTTTAGTGGGTCTAGGCAAACTCGCACTATTATTTAGCTAATTATAATAATGTACTTAGGATTGGCAAGTCTACGCTGTAGCGTTGGTGTTTAGTGGGTCTAGGCGAACTCGCGCTATTATTTAGCTAATTATAATAATGTACTAAGGATCAGCAAGTCTGTTGCTATACGTTGTAGCGTTCATTAGTTTTTGGGATTGGCTAATGTTCAACTTTGTTGCCTATTAGTAGAGTTGGTAACATAGTTGAAGTTTGGTTATTAGTTCCGTTTTGGCGTTGGAAAATGTATTTTATGGCCAGGGTATAAGCAAAGCAACGTTGTTCCTATTTATGGCTAATAATAAAAGACTTATTATCTCATGTGTGTGTTTTTAAGGTCTCTTTTAAAATGTGTAATTGGGTGGTCCTTTTCATACTAAATAAAATTGAATACGCCTCTATGTGTGTTGGCATATGCGAATGACAGGAAATGAACAAGATCAAATAAAAGTGTAAGATCAAATATGTGCAATCCAGACATGATGAAGGTGTTGCTTAGAAACATTGAAAATACTTGTGCAAGAAAAAAAAATGCATGCATGCTTTAGATTATTTGTTGTGTTGCATGGACCAATGGTTGGATATATCATCTAAAATGCTGGCTATTGAACCGTGTGCTTGACAACATTGTGTGGTGCAGGAATTAATCATTAGCCTGGTTTCACCAACTGTATGTAAGATTGCCTACTGATTAAAGCAAGCAGCCAGTTGTTTGGGCGGGGGAAATTAATAAAGGTGCTAACGAGGATACATGTTTGCCATTAGTTAGATTTTAGGTGTCTGGTTTTGGCATTGATGTCGTGGCTAATTCCAATACAGACATTTAATACTTCTGTGTTTATGTTCGGTAGTCACGATTTTTAGTCCCACGTCTTTGCAATGGCCAGCTCAATTTTTAGGTTGTTTACGTATGGCTAAACATCTAACGGCGCAATTGAAGAATGCAAGTTATAATCGAACCAAACTAGCTGGACAAATGCATTACGAACCTACTGTAACCTTGCATAGGCATTCGGGACAAATTATGTTGAGAATGTGGCAGAAAATGTTGACTACAACCCTTTAAAAATGGTTGTCTGTAGCTGAATCAGCACGGACTATCAGGAAAGGAAAAAGGCAAAGGCGTGTGCCTAATGTGCAAGCGGACATAGGTGACGGCTCATCCAGAGATTCACAGGATATTCCATATAGATCCAGACGAGCACCAGCGCCTGCTGAAGTACCAATGCAATAGCCTCCGGTTGGTAAGCGAAGGCGCCGTAAGAGACGAAAAAGTGAGTAAGGAATTGTTTACTTTTGCCACAGAGCTGTCCATATTCAAGATAAGATTTTGTTTTTGAAACCTCGTCGGCTATGAAATGTACTAGGTCGGAAGATTTACTGCCGATTGTGAGTAAATATTTTATAAATCGAGTGTGTTAATTTTGCACGCTCTGTTGTGGCGACCAACAGTTCTCTGTTGCTTATACCGGAGTTGCTAGAGGTAAGAAACTCATTAATAGTTGCTAATTTTGTTATGCAGCCACACCTGACATGCTGGGCGGTAAACATATACCAACCGAGGCACGTAAGCTCAAACCTTCGACAATATGCCAGAAATGCCATGCTAAAAAATTTGAGTACGAGACCAAAGGATTTTGTTGCTGCGATGGCGAGGTTAGCTTGGCGTGCAATGAATACCCAGATGAGCTGATGCGCCTCTTTACTGCAAGTGACCCCGTTGCCCTGCATTTCCAAACATATTCGCAATTATATAATAACCTATTTGCATTCACATCTCTTGGCAGCACATTTGATGCACAGACTCATAAGGGCATTTACGTGTTCAAAGCACATGGTTAGGTCTATCATTATCTTCCTAATCTAATACCCATGGACAACATACCTAGGTATTTGCAGTTGTACTTCTACGATGGCCAACATCAGAAGGCTAATCGGCTTGGATTGTTCCCTCAACTAGAAGATGGACTAATTACGTCGTTGATGGGCCTTATGGATGCAAACCCTTATGGTAGGTTCTTTAGGTCTCTTCGGGAAGTCGAGGTCACCCAGGTACACGAATTGTGATCAACTCTAACCCAGAACATGACCAGCACGTTTACAATGCACCTACCTCTGACGAGGTGGCCGCAGTTTGGGTAGACAGTACATCATACGAAGGAAATGAAGGACCACACATAGTTGCATATGGAAAAGCTGACCACACACATAGAATTAAACATTACTATGGCTGTTAGGATCCGCTGCAATATCCACTGCTATTACCGAGGGGAGAAAGACAGTGGCGACAAGGGCTTAAGAAGGTGTCGGCTTCTACTGCGGGCACATTTGAAGATGTTCAGTTTCCAATTTCAGCGGCGATGGATGAAGAACCCAATATGTTGATTGGCGCTGAGGTTCAAAGTAAGTGGCTAAACTAAAGGTGTTGCTCTATGTTATTTGTTGTCAACCTTAGTAAACATCATCATCAAAGACATCTAGACAAGGTTTAATTATTTGCTTTCTGGTGAAAATCGTGCCTTATTATTTGGGTCTTGGATTGAATTGGTTACTTTGTTTACTGGGGGAGGAAAGAATATCAGTTTAGTGTTTTTAGAACGATGCTTGTTAAATATCAGCGAATTAGTATTTCGTGTACGCCCATGTAACTACTAAGTCAATGTCTCATGATGTGCATAGCTAGGTGTAGAAGCTGTGTTGCTTCTTGGTCTAATATAGTACCTATAGCCATATCTAATATATAAGTTTGTGTTGTAGCATATTTTGGCTGCAATTTATAAAAAAAAAAAACTCATATGATGGCCATGATTTTGTTGAAATCTAGCTTATTTTACAATTGAAAATTAATTTATAAAATCAAAACTATTTTAGCAATATCACCCAAATTACAATAATACAGTTTTATATGTGAAACCAGCATGTCAGCATTTCTCTATTAATTTTTTTTCTAGAAACGTATCATGAGTACAAATGTTAAATATGGACATATGCATCAACAATTATATCATGCACTGTCTTCTTCTAATCATTGTCCACAATATTTGTATTGGCATAATACTTATCCAATTCTGTACAGACAGGTCGATAATTTGGCGTACCGCTGTTAGAATTTTTTTCTAGAAAAGTATAATGAGTACAAATGTTAAATATGGACATAGGCATTAACAATTATATTATGCACTGTCTTCTTCTAATCATTGTCCAAGTGTTTTTATTGCTCATAATACTTGTCCAATGTTGTACAGACGCTACTAGGAGGCACACAAAGGCTGACAAGCGCATATCATGCCGAGAGTACTATGCTTACAAATATCAAATTGGGCTTGGTAACTTCCTACTTAGAGGCGGAAGGCTATTCCAGATATTCATTGTTGATATGTATGTGAAAATTGAGAACACAAGACTTGAATTTTTTCGATTGAACCAAGATGCGATTCGAGCAGACCTCTACCAGGGCATTCTTGACACATTGGAGCTTGGCGAAAATAGTGCGTCAAATGTTGGGAAGAGAATGATTCTTCCGCCTTCTTTTCTCGGTGGGCCGCGGGATATGCGCGGTAAGTATTTGAATGCGATGGCTCTTGTGCAGAAATATGGCAAGCCTGATTTATTCTTAACCATGGCCTGTAATACTAACTGGTCTGAGATAAAATCAGAGTTGGCGCCCGGTGAGCTGGAACACAATAGACCATATTTGGTAGCAAGGACATTCAATGCTAAATTAACAGCACTGCGCAAGGAAATAATGGAAAAAAAGGTTTTTGGGGAAGTATCATGCCATAATACATGTTGTAGAGTTCCAAAAGCGCGGCCTGCCTCATGCACATTTTCTGATTATTCTCAAAACAATTTATAAGATTAGAAATCCAGAAAGCTTTGACAAATATGTGTGTGCAGAAATCCCTTCGCAAGATAACACACATTTGAGGGCAGCTGTTATTAAGCATATGATGCATGAACCGTGCGGGGACGACTTTCCAGCATGCATGAAAACCAAAGACAGGAAGAGGTACTGCAAATCTGGGTATCCAAGGAAGTTCCAAGACTACATAACAAGTGGCAAAGACTGTTACCCATTGTATTGAAGAAGGGACACCGGCGAAACTTTTGTTGTGCGCAAGGTTCAAATGGACAATCGATCAGTCATTCCTTATAACCCTTACCTTCTTGCAATGTTTGACTGCCACATGAATATGGAAGTGTGTACTACCATTAAAGCAGTGAAGTATCTTTACAAGTACGTGTACAAAGGCCATGATCGCATCTCATTCAATGTTGCGGGTGGAGGACCAGCTACGTTCGTTGATGAGATAGAGAGGTACCAGGCCGGTAGGTAGGTTTCTCCCCAGAAGCGGCTTGGAAAATATTTGGATTCCATCTGTTTTACAAATACCCATCAGTTCAGCCACTGCCAGTGCATTCGCCTAATAATCAGCTCATCAGGTTTGCCAATCATGAATCGTTAGAAGACATAGTTGCTCATGAGCACAGAACAAAGACTATGCCGACTGAATTTTTCCACGCAAAATCTGAAAACGACGACGGGACAAAGTACCTATATTGTGAATTCCCAGAACATTTTGTTTGGGATGGAAATCGAACGGGCTGGAGAGCAAGGGAACGTGAAATTTCTATTGGAAGAGTTTCACATGCTGCTCCAGAAGAAGGGGAGCGTTACTACCTTAGGGTATTGCTCGCACATGTCAGAGGGCCTAAATCGTTCGAAGACTTGTTGACGGTTGACGGCGTCGTTTCTGCATCGTTTCAGGAAGCCGCTCTTAGAAGAGGATTACTCGAGGAGGATAATGTGGCGAAAAGCTGCATGGATGAGGCCGTTCAAGTAGAAATGACACATGCTCTCCGACGGCTATTCGCAACAATCCTGATATTCAGCTGCCCAAACAACCCCCAGAATTTTTCGGACAAATATTTCCCAGCGCTCTCAAAAGACTTCAAAAAAAAAATATGGTGATGACGGGCACAAGATCTTGCTAATGACCAGCTGACAGCTGCAAAAGTAGAGCAGTATTTAGAAGGCATGGGTAAGACATTTGCAGACTTCAGCCTCACACACTTATATTTAGAAGAAGATGGTGTAGTGCAAGGCACCCAGGATATTACTAACTCTCTTAATGCTCCTGTGCCTCTTGCACAACTAGCATCTAGAAAAGAATTAAATGTAGGCCAGCGAGCTGCGTATAAAGCAATAATGGAACATGTGAAAAATGGGAGGCCATGAGCCTTTTTCATTAACGGGCCAGGTGGGACCGGAAAAACTTTCTTATACGGTGCGTTGTATGTAAAGGTTTGTTCAATGGGAAAGATATGTTTGCCAACCGCAACATCAGGTATTGCAGCGTCCAATTTACCGATTGGAAGGACTGTTCATTCCAGATTCAAAATACCACTGGATACTGATGAGTCACTAACCTGCGATGTTCCACTTGCTTATTAAGAGAAGCTTCACTAATAATTTGGGATGAGACCTCAATGGCCAAAAAAGAGAACATTCAGGCTGTTAATTTGCTGCTCCAGGATGTATGTAGTAGTACAGTTTTGTTTGGGGGG
>LHUT01005847.1:0-11209 GCA_001412135.1 Silene latifolia subsp. alba | reverse complement strand
TCTCAAAGCCTCTATTTCCAACACTACTGAGTCTGGTTTTCATACCTAGGTGATAATCCCCACCTATTTGCAGCTAGTTAGCCATGGAACCATGTCCCTCTAAGTCTGGATATTGTTAGACCACATACTATTACTCAATGTCTGGACTGTAGTAAAAGAAAAGCCTTTTCAAACCCAGGTTCTTATAATGTGAAGATGAATTATTTGTATGATAATGATGATGACTTTCTCTTATTGGATAACCAAGTCACAAAGCCAAAATCAGTTTGTAATGTCCCGTGCACTAATAGCCATTTTGATGCTTTCCTCCTGTTTCAAATTTTTTATCTCTGAAGAAGAAATGTTGGTTTCTAATAATGATCCGGGTATAATGGTGTTACGAGGCTTGACCTATCTCAACTATCTCTTATTGGATGTTCGATCTTTCTTTGAATTGTAGGGGCCTCAATGACCCTCTCCCTCCTACAAATTCTAAGGTTAGAACGGTTATTAGGACTAATAATATGGTATAATTTTTGTTTTTAGCTGAAACAAAATGTAATGTATCGATAGTTTCTCCTTCCTCCGATCTTTTGGTTTTGCTATGTCAGATGGGGTGGATGTCGTTGTTTCAAAAGGAAGAATACGGAAACTACAAGGGATTGGCCACATGGCTACCGAATATTCCGTAGCTAAACACTACCTTTCACAACAACTAGTGCTAATTTACATTGTATTTTAAAATAATATCTTTTGATATTTTTAGTGGAGCAATGTAAGGGTAAGTTATGCTACTTATGTTGTGTCTATGGTGAACCAAAGTTCTAATTAAGATTTGCAACATGGGACTATATTGAATCCCAAATCAAATTATTGGACTATTCCTTAGTAGTTTTGGGTGATTTGAATCAAGCTCAGTATCTTGAAGATAAACTTCGTGGAAAAAAGAGGATAATTAGACGAGCTGATATTTTCCCTAATTAGAAAGTTAGGAATTGTTTAATGGACTTCTTATTTAAAGGTATGAAATTTACTTGGTGAAATAATAAGAAGGGTACAAAAGGTATCTATGAATGTATTGATAAATCCTTAGTTTCACATGATTGGTTTTGTTTTTTTTTTTCTTCCTAATGCGGGTATTTTGCATTTGCACATACAAGTTTTGATAATGCTCTTATTTTCTTTAATTCTGACTTACTTTCAAACAAGTTTAATAAGCTTTATAAACTTGAAGACTGGAGCATGGAGAAAGAGGAATGCTCTACCATGGCAAGATATTGATGAAATATTAAGGTTAGTGGATCTGTTTATTTCAAGCTTGTTTCCTAATTGAATAACATCATAAGGAATTTCAAAAGGTAGTTCATATATGACAACACAGAATAACATTTTTCTTGGAGTAATTTTAATAAAATTTTTGAATGTTATTACAAGAATGCTCTAATGGTGGAAGTGAACAAAACTATATTGATATTCAAGAGAAATTTTGGAAATTTATTAAGGCTTATGATGTCTATTGGAAGTAACGGTTTAAACTAAGGTAGTCAATTGAGGGATCTACTATTAATGAAGTTGCAGCAACACACAATCACACAGCAACCACCGTTTGAGCAAGAAACATAAAGACGGTGATAGTGGAACCACCACGTCGAACCCGGGGGATCGACGTGGAACCTCCACATCCCCAACCAGGTTCAGATGGGGATGATCCACCTTTGAACCCTGTTGGGGACATTAAGGTTCCACGACCGTCCCTGGGTTTGACGTGGTGGTTCTAAAGTCTGACCCAGTTGGAGACTTGGTGGTCGCACGCCCCTGTCTACGATTGGACTTGGTGGTTCTACGTCCGGCTCCTTTCTCGTATTTTTTTTTTTTTGTAAATTGATCAGTTTTATTCGATTAGTTTAACGATTTTTCTAATTCGATTAGGTTACTATTGTTCAATTTGTTTATTTATTTGTTTCTCGATTAAGTTAATTGGTTTGGTTGTTAATATAATTAATTTTGTTACGTTACTTATTCGGCATAATTGAATGTCTCGATATTGATGAGTTTGTTTTTTTTATTCGATTAATTGATTTGTTTGTGATTTGGTTTTTTGGAGAGATTTTGAGTGAAGACTATAAAAGGGCCAAATTTGTCCATTTAATTAATTTGTCAATGATGTAAAATAATTTGTCGACCATATTTAGTAACATCCTAAAGAGCGCACACACAATTGGAGAGCATATATAATAATTTTTTTTATTATTGAAATAAAGTTAATTTTAGCACTTCAAGGGAAGAGAGTGCAAATAGAGAGCAAAATAAGTGCTCTTCATAATTTGTGAATTTCTTATTGTACATGAACCCTCAAATAAATGTATCAACAGAAGCACACCATGACAAAGCCCACGTAAACAAGTGAATATCAATTTATGGTTGATCCAAATAAGCATGGACCTTCCTTCGCGAAAAAGCTATAAATACAAAATCATATAGGATCAAATGCTTTTATTAGGAAAAAACAAAGAAACAAAAAACCTAGGTTATATAATGCGTCATATTTTCAACTTGTAATTTCTTCTTTAAATCGAGTTTAGTCACAACCACTATTTTCTTATTTATTTACTCCCCAAAACCCCCAAAATTTTCACTTCTTTTCTTCACACTTGTATTATTCCTCTTACAAACTTTTCCGGACAACAAAAAACATTGTGTTTTTGTGTAACTTTTGTTTTTTTTGTGTGGGTATAGTTCGGTAAATTTGAACCTTTTTGCGAGAAGAATGGCAGCGTACACGGTGGCGTCACCACTGTGCACGTGGCTTGTGGAGGCGTACATGTGTCAAAATGGTGGAAAAAAGAGAAGTTGTTATTCCTTAAGCTTTTTAAGAAGTAACAAGAAAAATGGTTCTTCTTCAATGAAATTTAAATGCAATAGGAATAGTTTAAAATTTGAGACATTTGATGAATTTTACAATAATGAGTTTAATCTTACTAATCTTAATATTGATCATTATAATTATAAATGGTTAATGAGTGATTATGGTTTTTTCTCATTATTTGGATCCAAATATAGTCACGTCACCAGGAGACAATGGCGGAGTAATCGAGCACTTTATTCAGGTGATTATTTTTAGATAGAAAAGTACTTTTTTTTTATAATGATTAATTATTTTGTCTGTTTTTTGTGTGTATGGCATATATGACTATACTCCCACTGTGGCTCCGTCTCACTACACTCACGACAAGGTTCATCAGCCTCACCATTTTCCATCACATTATGATAGCTCCAGACAGTGAATCTTATTGTGACCCTGATAGATGTGTTGGAAATCACGTATTTTTGTTTAACATGGCCTTTACATGGGCATATCCGCGTTAAATTTAAAACACGTCAAATGGGTGCTTAGGGACTAACAAAAAGCTAGTCGAATGCAACATTTATCCAAATAGGGTGTTATTTGACGCGTTTTAATCTTAAGATGAATATGTATATCTGCCTTAAGAGAGACCAAACGTATTGAATTTAATAGTGCATTTTGGTGATTTATTTTATGGTATGAGTTATTGTTTGTGTAATTGTGTATGGTGAATGGAATTGAAGACGAGTACTTAGTGCTGGTTTAGTGTAATGGTCTTTTTTAATTATGTAATGATGAGGGATGCAAATTAACGCTGAATATGACATGGGTGTTTGTTAGTGTTAGTAAAACTTTAGTGAGGTTGTGTCTTACAATATTGTGTCATGCATTTTTTGTGAGGGTAGCTGTTTGTAATCCTGAATGAATTATTGTGGTCACTTCTAAGCATTACGTGCTTGCTAACATGCATACGATGGATAAAAGCCCTCAATAATTTTCTTTCTTGCACCTTACTGTTATGGTGGTCGTTTTGTTCACTATAGGAATAGGAATTTCCAACGCACAGGAAATAGTGTTTTCCGTGATTTTAATTTTTTTGTGAATCAGCAAAAGCTATTTGGTTCAGTTCCAGAAACAAAATTCTTCACTTGTCTTGGGTAAAGCATTTCTTAATTCTTGTCTTTTCTACTTTTTTTTACAATCAATCATGATACACTTTATTGATGTTTATGAAATACACAGTTCGGGTGTTTTATGCAGGTAATCAAACGACTAGTAATTTCCTTGGAAAACACAATTCTTAGGTGTTTATGTGAGGAATTAAATAAAAGTCTTATCTGTCACTATATAAATTTGTTCAATAATAACATAAACTTTATCTCCTTGATTATTGACCTTTGAGGTTGAACAAGTTTAAGAATGGTATATTGGTAGGTGATGAAGTCAGTCATCTTAATATGGTTTCCTGCTCCCTGAAAAAATTGACAATCTTTGACATGCATAGTTTACTAAGTCAACTTTGGTTGATATTTGTGCTTTTGGTTTTGAAACATGTTGTACTTTTGAAAATATAGGATCACAATATTATCTATTCAGGGAACATGAAGGCATAATACATACCTGATGATGCGTAAATTGTGAATATTATCCTTCTAAAGCAAGTATTCTTACGAACTTGATCATCTTGAATGCATTCTTCATTAGACAACCACACAACCTTGAATTCAACATGTGATGTTATTAATTAGTGCAGGAGTAGATCAATAAATGTTGGAAAACACCCTCAGATATCAGTTTTGTTGTGTTGCCATTCTTTTTTGGATGATATTGGCTACATTTTTTATTTACTGTTTGTCAGTGACATATGCCTTATTGAACTTCCTTGTGAAACAAACATTTTTTTCCTTTTCCTATAGACAAAACAGTTGTTTCTTTTTAGCATGGTCTTGTTGTTACACATATATCAAATTTATCTTTTACTTACTGATTTTTTTTTTTTACTTTTACATACGTAAATTAATTCACATGTGTTATTAAGTCACTAATCCTTACAAGCATATATTAGCTAGTTTGAGAATGGATTTTTGTCTCAATGTGTTACCTCCCATGCACGTAGCTGATAATGATCTACACCTGCTTTATAGGTAGATTAACGGCTATGGCAATTGATCCATCAATGGAAGTTAGAACAAAGAAGCTTGACACCAAACAAAGGCGTGTTGTTGTAACGGGAATGGGTGTGGTGAGCCCATTAGGACATGAAATTGATGTCTTTTATAATAATTTGCTTGAGGGTATCAGCGGTATTAATGAGATAGAAGCTTTTGATTGTTCCACTTACCCTACAGTAAGTCATTTTAACAGCTTTTATTTGATATGCTCCTAGGTTTTCTATTTGAGCTTTTCTCACATTTAATCANATATATATATCACAGAAAATTGCCGGAGAAATTAAGTCATTTTCAGCTGAGGGATGGGTTGCGCCTAAATTCTCAAAGAGGATGGACAAGTTCATGTTGTATATACTTACTGCTGGAAAGAAAGCTCTGGCAAATGGTGGGATTACGGAGGATTTGTTGAATGATTTTGATAAAACAAAATGTGGAGTTCTTATTGGATCTGCAATGGGTGGGATGAAGGTATAAAAACTTCATTTTTGCTAATTCTCATTTGCCATGAAAGACAAGTATTTTACTTGTTTACATTTTCCACAAAAGAGTACTACAAAAGGAATATTTGCCACTACGTACTATTGTCCTTATTTAATTTATGTGGTTAATTGAAACAGATGTGTACTTATATCACTAATTTCTCTAGATATATGTAGATATATAGCAGAACTTTTTTTTAATTTGTCAAATAATCTACTTGCTTATAACTTATTTTAAACAGCTGTGACCATTATATCTATAAAATGACTTAAATGCTTGCCCTGAATAGTGACCAGAGATGATGCTGCATAAGTGGCTAATTTAACTTACTTAGATAAATAATAAAAAAAGTAGTTGTTACTAATAATTATTTTTTGTTTTTACCAAGAAAGAAGAGTTTTCAATTGGGTGGAATATGGGATTTTTGGGCTCTCATGAGATTTGCGTGCGTTTGCTTGCTACAAAAGAGTTTTCTAGTCATGTATTTGTTTGCAAGAAAATAACCATGTCTTTTTTGCTTGTCTTATAATCGAACAGGTTTTCAATGATTCAATAGAAGCTCTTCGTATTTCATATAAAAAGATAAACCCGTTTTGTGTACCTTTCACAACAACAAATATGGGATCCGCTATGCTCGCAATGGACTTGGTTAGTAGTCTTTTCTTGTGTACGTTCTACAACAACTAATCTTAAGAAAGTGATTTTTGAAAGGTGATTTTGATACTAGTTTCTTGTTTGCTTTCTAACTCAAGGGATGGATGGGCCCAAATTATTCTATCTCAACTGCTTGTGCTACAAGCAACTTCTGTATATTAAGTGCCGCAAACCATATAATTAGAGGTGAAGCTGTAAGTGTTACAAAAGTATTTTTTTTTACTTAGGGAGTAAATGTTTATTAATTTGTTTTCATTGCATGGACTAAATTACCCCTAATAATTTGTCGTGCAAATGTAGGATTTGATGCTTTGTGGTGGCTCGGACTCAACAATAATGCCAATTGGTACATACATATGCATACCATTTGTAATCTTTAAGTGTTGCCCGTTAGTAAATATACCTTATTAACAAACACTTTCACACAGGGTTGGGAGGGTTTGTAGCTTGCAGAGCACTTTCACAGAAGAACAGTGATCCCAAAAAAGCTTCGCGTCCCTGGGATTCTGTACGATTTTTATTTCTCATGTTTGGTGGTTTTCTGTGAATTAGTTATTTATTTATGTGAAGTAATTAGCTAGATACGTTCATACAATGTAATTATACTTCTAATAGGTAAAATCCTCCCCTGATCATAAAACAAAATATTTTATTTAATTCTGCTATCTTTTTTTTTTATGAAATTTAAAGGCCTGCGTCGGAGGTTGTTGGACTTGACCTTCATTTTACTTAATTGATCAAACAGAATCGTGATGGATTTGTTATGGGAGAAGGAGCCGGGGTTCTGCTATTAGAAGAATTAGAACATGCTCTGGTATGGAATGCTGGATTTTTTTTATTAAACCAATTTTACCAAATGTGGAAGTGCGATATATTAACACAATTGTGCTTCAATTTTACAGAATAGAGGTGCAAACATTTATGCTGAATTTTTGGGTGGAAGTTTCACTTGTGATGCATATCACATGACTGAGCCTCACCCAGAAGGTACTTCCATGGCCGTTCAATGTTATTTTAAATGTGGTGATATATTGCGGTTCTTGTACATAAGAAGTTTAGGATGTTTCTTTCTCATTGTTTTGACTTCCTGATGAACCAATATTTAATTAATTCAACTGCCTTTGTCCAAATTTGCATATTAATTATGCTATTTTCAATATTTTTTTCAAACAAAAGGGGTCGGAGTTACTCTCTGCATTGAAAAAGCCTTAGCTGAGACTGGTCTTTCTAAGGGAGATATAAACTATGTTAATGCCCATGCAACATCAACACCAATGGGAGATCTAAAGGAGTACCAAGCTTTGGTGCGATGTTTCGGTGATAATCCTGAGGTATTCACATTTATTTTATGCTATATATGATAAAAAAAAGGTTTCATTTCATAAATACATACGAATTAAGGAGTAAAGGGATCTGCTCTATATGGAATAATTAATAATATTATCACTTTAACAGTTGAAGATAAACTCCTCAAAATCCATGACTGGTCACCTTCTTGGAGCAGCTGGTGCTGTTGAAGCTATTGCAACAGTGGAGGTAACGTAGGCTGGTTTAATAAAATTATTAGTGAGATTGATTATTTGAATGGACGGTTGGACAATATCCACTAACACTCGGCTATTCATATTTTTGAATGTTTGGTTTGTTTTAAAGTTGGATCCATTTTTAGTAGGTTACACTTGGGTTTATTATTAATCTTGCTTCCATATAAGTTAAGCCAGTGGGTACTTTTTTTTAATACTCAAATACACTACTTTAAAGGAATTAAGATATTTTTAAATTTAATTTGTGAGAAGTATTTCTTGTCCAATGTTGTTTACTTTATTTCTGTAATTCTATATTATTTATAATAAATTAACAATTAAAGAACCTAATGCAAAAGTTTACGCTTACACATCCATTCGTATCCACTTTCAATTGTAGCTTTACATATGTTATTTCTATAGGCAATACGATCAGGATGGTTGCATCCAAATATCAACCTTGAAAATCCAGATGAAGGCGTGGTATGTTATTTCTTCTTGTGTTATCTTTCTAATTTATATCTAAGGCTTTCCTCAAAAAATAAAAGGAATTTAAAAAAGAAGAAAAAAACGTCATTTAGGGTCTGTAATGGTTGGTTGACATAAAGTCGATTGTCTTATGCTATTTGCATCAGTTACTTTGCATGCCCTTTCTTTTGATGTCACTTACATAAAGGTATTACTAAATGAATAAATTTTGGTGATGACATTAGAGGGTTAAGATGAATTGTTCTTTTCAGTTGTTAGTGCTTATTGAGCCCCATTGCTTTGTGTCCTATACTTTGTTCAAAAAATTATGCACGTTTGTTGTTGATACTCTTAGACATGCCTTGTAAGGATTTCCTAGGGGAGAACTAAAAGAGAAAAAAAAAGTCAAAAACTTCAACCTTCAAAGATACTTAGTCGAATTTCTTACAGTAATTGAATCGCAGCCAATAAACAAACGAGGTTCAAAAACCCTCTGGCCATAGTATTAAAATCTCGGTTTCGGTCACATACGAGCTGTGATTTATCTTGGAGAAAAATAAGCAAATTTTGGGGATTATCAACAACAGTGGAAACTTACCTTAAAGAAAAGATCAGTGTGGAAAACATATTTTGCAATTGGGTAATAAAAAAAACGAGTAAATATTAATTTCAAAGAATCAGAAAACATATCTTAAGAATGAGAAAGGTCAAGGACCGTTAAAGAGCTTAAATTTTTAGAGTGGGAGCATAGTATTTGAATATCGTTTGTGGAACGATCATGATATTCGTTCTCGCGGCCTAATGCATCTTAATGCGGTTAATAACGCTTCGATATAAGGTATAATTTGGTCGTGGTGACCTCAAAAACCCTTCATAATCGGTCGTGTATCGGTGTCATGGCCGATATTTAAAATTATGAGTGAGATTAGTTATTGAGAAAGGGTTGTGATAAATTAAAGACGCGTAAGATATGGGAAGACAATGGTTACGTGGTTGGCAAAGCATGTACGTTTAATAAACTTCTAGTATCTTGACTTCCATTTTTTTTTTTTCGTAGTTCAATTTTCGGGTGGGAAGCATGGGTCATAATTGTGTAAGAAGGTTGTAGTTTTTAAAGTGATTTTTATAAGATACTGCGTAAGTGTCATCAAATTGTTCCTAAAAATAACGAGTACTTTTCTTGTCCTGTGCAATTAATAGGATGTTAACTTGCTGGTTGGCCAAAAGAAAGAAAGATACAAAGTGAGGGCAGCATTGTCTAATTCATTTGGTTTCGGGGGGCAGAATTCATCAATCATTCTTGCTCCATACAAGTAGCTTAACCTTGCTCTACAATGAAGATTGAATCGTCATCAAGTTTGATATTGATCTCTCTTAGTATGTATCTCTCTAATATTATAACTTGTCACTTCTAGAACCTTTAGAAAAAAGAAACTTACTCATAGAACCTTTAGAAAAAAGAAGAATCAACCCAATTCTAAAATACTTTGTATATTATTTGAAATTGTTCTTTAACAGTCTTTCTTCCATGCACTTTTACTTCGAAAAGAAATTTTCATAGAGTTCAACGTATGATAATAAAATAGGATACTCCCTCTATCCCGGTTAATAGTTTACACTTTTCTTTTTTTGGTATTTTATCCAATAATTTACACTTTTTTTTCTATTAAATAAATCAACCCATATGGGTGAGGATCATGATGTTTACTCCTCATTTCAAGTTACTTTTGTTCTTTTTTAATAATTGTAAACTCATTCCTACCTCCTTACCTTAAGAGTTGAGTATAAAGCAACTATAAACTATCTAGTGGGATGGAGGGAGTATTTTTTTTTAATGTCAGTTTAGTAAAGGTGATTGCTTTTATGGGTGGTAATTTTGGTTAAATTGGAATGGTCTTATTAGAAGCTATCTTCCAGGAGACTATTCATATTTTTTTGTAAACAACTATTGTTGTTCAATTTAAGTTAGCAAAATTAATAGTAAAGGTTTTTCTTGTACATGATGAATGTTGATGGGTCTCTAAATTTTGTAATTCCAGTAAGGCAACCAGCTAATCAGCTGAAGAAATGTGACTTTTCCATATAAACGTACCAAAAGATGAATGGAGTGGGTTCTTGCCTAATCGTTCATCTTTTTATACCGGATGTGGTTCAATATATTCAAAATTCGTTTGTTACGTGGATGTACAAGAATATTTAAGACTTGTTTCTGAATACTTTCATACTGAAGTTCACAATAACATTTTCATAGATCTATCATTATATATCAAAGGGTTTGTATATTGCTTCTAAATTATGTACTCCATGGGGAGCCTCTTTTGCATTTGGGATGTGTAAAGTAAAGACCCTAAGAACTAAGAGTGAATCCGACTAAGAGAAAATTTAGCAGAAAGTAGGTTAGGGGAAACAAGATGAAAATACGACTTATTTCGTACTTCCTTCGTCCTAATCAATAGTTAGATATTGCGTTTCGAAAATTCACATGGTACCTCTGAGGTTTGACAATTTTCACGAAATACAAATTTTTTTTTAACCGGAGAAGTTTCAGTTCTCATATCTCATGTTACAACTTCAGAAAATGTCGATTTTTTTCAAATCGATAATGTACTAAAAATGGAAAAAGATAACTATTGAATGATACACCCTAAAATGGAAATAGACGATTACTATTGAATTATACTGTAACACCCCATCTCAAACCTAGATCGGGAGCGGTCACTCACGGTAGCTTGCTAGGCTGCGTACATGGCCCACAGATCAGCACGGGTCATTTCCATCGCTTTTTTCCTCACTCATGCGCATCCCGGAAATCTTTCCAAGAGGTCCCCCATCCTAAGTGTAATACCATGGTTTTCTGTGTCTATGGGTACTCTATCGAGTGAGACTTACTTTGTCGAGTAAGTATCTTTTTTACGCAAAACAGTAGCTGACCTGATGGGTAGTCGATCGAGTAAGTGTGGCACTCGATCGAGTAAGTGCGTATTACGGGTTGTTTAACCGGGTTGTGTTAATAATGCGAGATTGATATAAAAGGGTTTCCGTCACTTTGCTTAATCACTTTTTAATATTCTAAAACCTTTCAAAGAAAA
>LHUT01005843.1:0-12372 GCA_001412135.1 Silene latifolia subsp. alba | reverse complement strand
ATTCTGCGTCTTTCACTTTTTCTTTTTCATTTGTTTTTGTTAATTGTAATTCTGCGTCTTTCACAACCATAATTGGAATTAAATCGAATCGAATTGATTCAAACCGAATTGAATAAATAAGTGACGACAAATAGACCTGAATAAGATCATCGTTGGGAGCCGGATGGTGGGTGGCGCAAGGGAGACGACGGTGAGGGTGGTGGATGGTGGCTGCCGAATGACGTTGGATGGTTGTAATTAGCAGTAAAGAGTAAAAGATAAGAGAGATTGAAAAGGGTATTAAGATAAAATTGTTAAAATAAAAGAGGTATTATTGTCTTTTACGTACATAAATGAGTAAAACTTGTACATAAATGAGCACCACCCTAAAAAAAACAGTTAAAGAAATGTGGTTGATTATCGGAATTCAGGGCTCACATGACAAATGACAATTGGCTACTCACTTGAATTTTTTTTTTTTTTTTTTGAGGAAAAAACCCGAAGGCTTTTTAAATAGACGATAAATCAAACAAAACAGCAGAGTTCGCGATCGGTGGCAATGTATCCGACCACTCGAAACGACCTAACAACCTAGGAACAATATGCGCTAGCGCATGTGCTACGGAATTGTTTACACGACTAGTAAAAGACCACAAAACAGAATTAAAGGAAGACGAAAGTAAAATAATGTCTTGAATAACAAGCGCAAAAATGCTTCTGCCCGGCTTCTTCTTTCTAATGGCTTCAATCACTTGAAGGCAATCGCTCTCCATAACGATATCAAGGCAGCCCCTTCGCAACGCTTCCAGCATCCCTTCTAGCACCGCCACCGCCTCCGCCACATGAGCTTCCCACGTCCTTTCATCCACCAACGTCAGCCCCCATAAGACCTGCCCCCCCCGTATTGCGACAAACCACCCCACAGCTGCCTCCTTCGCCTTCCTTAACGCCTGCATCTACGTTAATCTTCACAAACCCGCTTGACGCCGGTCTCCAACCACCCTCATCCCCACTCTTCTTTCGCGTCAACACAGCCCTAGCCCTATCAAAGACATACCCAGCTCCCTCACTCTCCTCAAGCACATCCCTTACTCGTCTGGAAACACACCACGGATCAACCTCCTTTCTCTCGAACACAACTTTATTTCGGTGTTCCCACAAAGCCCAACACCCAATCATGATAATATTATGCTCCCGGGCACCCAGCTCCCTCCAACGGTCCTCTATCCAGTCCCTGATTCCACCCCTCACTCCATCATCCCCGACATCAATATCCAAGTCCTCCCAAACCCTTTTCGCTACATGGCACTCTTTAAAAAGATGTAAACTAGTTTCAAAAGACGAATTACAAAAGGAACAAAAAGAATTCTCACCTCTTACTCGTGTTGCTATGTTCGCTCTTGTCGCTAGCGCCTCGCTGCACAGCTGCCAAAAGAAAAGCTTGATTCAGGGCCACACCGGAGTATTCCAGAGTCGTTTCCAGAGCCAAGTTTCTCTCTCCCAATTCGACGCCCCTCCCACATCTAACCACTCTTCCCCAGCCAGCATATGATAGGCCGACTTCACAGTATAAACTCCATCCTTCTCCGATTTCCAGTACCAAATATCATTTGGTCTATTTGAGCTAAGCCGCATATCCATCACTCTACAAACTTCAAACGGTAGCAACAACTCCTTAAGCCTAGCCTCATTCCATCCACCGTCCTCGGCCAAGAGATCGCCAACCCGCAGCTCCTCATTCCCCGATGAGCAAGGTGAAAGAATTCTCCCAGACGGAGTATGAGGAAGCCAAGCCTCCTGCCAAACCTTTGTCGACAACCCGTTCCCAATCCTCTTCCTCAAACCCTTGCATAACCCAGTCCTAGCCTCGACAATCCCCCGCCATACATAGCTCGGGTTCGAACCCAATCCAGCCGTGAGAAAAGACCCATTAGGATAGTAACGAGCCCTCATCACCTCCTCCCATAAACTCCCTCTCTCAGTCGTGAGCCGCCATGCTTGCTTCCCAAGTAAGGCTAAATTAAAGAGCTTAAAATCGCGGAAACCCATTCCTCCCATTCCTTTTGAACGACAGAGTTTCTTCCATGCCACCCAGCTTATACCATTCTTCCCTTCTTCATGATTCCACCAGAAACGAGACATCATAGTTCTAAGCTCGTCACAAAAATTAGCAGGAATTTTAAAAATACTCATCACATAGGTAGGGAGTGAATTGGCGACTGCCTTTAAAAGAACCTCCTTACCCGCCCTCGACAATATTTTCCCGCGCCATCCTTGAAGACGTTTGATTAATTTATCTCGTAAAATGTCCGTTAACCCTTTCTTCGACCGACCAATAACTGTAGGAAGACCAAGATATCGATATTGTTCCTCAACTGCCGTCACACCAAGCCTATTAGCAATCGAGCTTCTCCTCTCAGCCGTAACCCCTCTACTGAAAGAAACCGTTGTCTTATCCAAATTAACCAGCTGTCCTGACACCTTCTCATATCTTTTTAAGATCTCAATGATAACATCAACCTCATCATTATTTGCCTTCGTAAAGAAGATGCTATCATCTGCAAATAATAGGTGAGAGACCACCGGAGCAGTACTTGCAATTCGGATCCCATGAAGTGATCCCACCTCAACAGCTCGCCTCATTTGATGAGATAAGACTTCCGCGCACAGTATGAAAAGATACGGGGAGATAGGATCTCCCTGCCGAAGCCCTCTACCCGGTTGAAATGCCTCCGAAGGATTACCATTAATCATGACTGCAAAGGAGACAGTCGTCACACACTCCATTACCCGAGCTGCCCACGCCCTATCGAATCCCAACGCCGCAAGAACACGCCTCAAAAACACCCATTCCACACGGTCATAGGCCTTCGCCATATCTAGCTTCAAGGCCATAAATCCCTCGGCACCTCTCGAATTCTTCATGTGGTGGAAGATTTCGAAAGCTATCATAACATTATCGGAAATAGCACGTCCCGGAGTAAAAGCACTTTGGTTCACAGATACAATCTCATTCAGAAACTGCTTCAGACGGTTGGCTAAGACCTTCGAAACCAATTTATACACCACATTACATAGACTAATAGGCCTAAAATCCCGGATTTTGTCTGGCGCTTTCTTCTTCGGAATTAAGACAATATTAGTTCTATTAAATTCCACCATAGATCGTTCCCCTCGGAGAATTCCAAGCACTGTGTCAATAACCGCAGGACCAATAAGCTTCCAGTAGGTTTGATAGAAAAGGACATTCATCCCGTCTGGGCCTGGAGCTTTCAGCGGATGCATTTGGTGAAGGGCCTCCACCACCTCGTCTTCACTATAATCCTGGCGGAGAATTTCATTCATCGGACCCGTGACCCTTCTCTCAAACCCATCAAAAACCTCATCCATATCAGTCGGTCTCGAGGAAGTAAATAGCTCACGAAAATACCCAATAGCCACATGTGCCACCGCCTCATCGCCCACATGGCTCGAACCCTCATCATCGACCAAGCAGGCTATATGATTTTTACGCTTTCGTTCTCCTGCCCTATTATGGAAGAATTTCGTGTTCCGGTCTCCATCTTTTAGCCACAAGGCCCTGGATCGTTGTCGCCAGTATTGCTCCTCTTTCCGTCTAAGGTCAAAAATCTCCGCCACTAATCTCTTCCTCCTAGCTACGGTATCCTCCTCTCTATCACCTTCATTAAGTCGCGTCAGGTGGGCTCTTTTCCGAACAATATCACGGCTGATTTGTGAAATGTTTGTTTTCTTCCACGCTCGTAACTCAGCTGTACATTCGTTAATGATCTTTGCTAAATTTCTGCCCCCTTTAATAACTCCCATCTCCACGGCTTCTTCACAGCCCTCACTCCCAACCCAAATTTGTTCAAATCTAAACGCACGAGCCCGTTCCGCCACAGGAGCCCTCCCATTTAGTACCACTTTAATCGGAGCGTGATCCGACCATTCCCGATTCAAATAGTGTAATTTTGCAAACGGAAATAGCTCAAACCAACCCCCATTACCCATAGCTCTGTCTATCATGCTCTGTCTATTCGCTTCACCAGCTTGTCCATTATCATAAGAGAAATTATAGCCCACCCGAGGAAGATCCCGCAGTCCACATTCATCCACAGCTGCTTGAAAATTATTCATCTGCCATTGTGGTCGGCTCCCCCCCTTCATCTCAGTAGCAAAAAGCACTTCATTATAATCACCAAAGCAAAGCCAAGGGAGCGAAGATTGAGTATTTAAAACCCGTAAAAGTTCCCAAGACAAATGACGATCATTGACAGCCGGCCAGCCATAAAAACCGGTCACTCTCCATTCCCCTTCCTCCCCTTTAATAACAAAGTCCATATGGTGAATCGACGCAGAAACAAAGGTACAGTCGATCTCCTTTTTCCAAAGAAAAGCTAACCCTCCTGAACGACCCGCACTATCAACTTCAATCCCAAAATAGCCATCCAACCGTTCCTTCACCTTCCTCATTTCACGACCACTCAATTTCGTTTCGGAAAGAAAAAGAATGGCCGGGGCTTCCCTCCGTACCAGCTCACGGAGGGCACTCACACTGTCGGAATTGCCCAAGCCCCGACAGTTAATGCTTAAGTAATTCATTGGGCCCGGCGGGGTTGATCCACATCAACCACCGCCTCAGGTATTAAGACGCCCCCGTCTGTGTGAAGCCTCTGTCGTTTCTCCACTATACTCCCATTCCTTTCCTCCCTCCCCCGTTACCCCGACTCATTCAAACCCCCAAAAGCACTAAGCGTGGTAGCAGAACCTCCACCCACCGCCCTTTCCAACCTCGTCCAGCTTCCCACTTTACCATTCCCTTTGTCTCCTTTCCCCGACAACCCCTGAGCATGTACCCTTATTAAAAACTCGTTTCCCCCTATCACCATGCCACTCCCCGACCCTCCAACCAGCTCACTGATATCATCTTTCCTCCCTTCCAAACCCCCTCCTACATCGGGGCCCACCTCCCCAGCATCCCCGTTAACCACAGCCAACTCCTCCACCCCCCCATTTCTCCCTATTCCCGAAGCCAACTCCTCTCCAGCTACACCACCCCTCCCTCCTTTCCTCGCACCATTTTACTCCCCTCCAGCCTCCCTCTCCCCGTTCTCTTTCCCACTGCCACAACATTCCCCTGTCCCATTATAATTCTTCCTTCTCCGCAACCCAATAGCCACTTGACGTAACTTCTCAATCATGGTAGCCACAGCATCGTTATCCTCTTCAACTCTCGAAGCTTCAAAGCTAGGCCTCAAGTCCCTAGCCACTTTACTGACGTTCTCTTTCACAGTTTTTACAACCTTCCACGGTGATGCCCTAAGCCATCCACCAAGCTTCAGTTCGGGCCATCGTCGCAGTCTTTCTCCCCATGGCCAATTAGCCCACAACCGTAACAGAAAGTGGGTAATCTCTCGTATTTAACATCGAAATGAATGGCATTACCATTTTTCATGCGAACAGGAACTTTCGCTTTAAGAGGCTTTCGTACATCGAGCAATATACGCAGCCGAATGGCTCTGTCAAGTTCCGCATTAGGGCCAAATTCCACACTGATAAAGGAACCCAGGGTATCTCCTAACCGTTTGGCATTAATCAGACTTGTTCGTCCCGCAATCGGAAGATCGTAAACCCTAGCCCATATTGGAAAATTGAATAGAGGAACATCCGTAATCTTACCAGCATGATTGGGTTCGTTGAAGCACCAAAGGAATTTTTCGAAGTGCCACGGTTGACCCTCCCACACCCTGGCCTTATCACGTTCATTATCAAAACGGAAGATAAAGATTTTCTCCCTTGCGTCGACAACATTTCCCACAATCGCAGCATTAGGGTTCCATAAGTTCACCATAGTATCGATCGCCGCCTTCACGTTGATAGCTCTGGACGCCCAGAGTTTTCCAATGAGAATCAAATCACTAACCCCCGTCGACCCTCCTCCGTCATCATCCCAAACGAACAAATTGTCATCCTCTGAAAACGGCTCCTTCCCATCCCGGTGTTCCCCCGAAATCGAACTATCCATTGGCACCTGCAAACAAAACACAAACAACAAAGAAAACGAACAAGAACAGAAAAGCTAATCTTACGAGAAGACGTAAGATGAGCCTCGAGAAAGAGGAGGGAAAGCAAAGAGAAAAAGACAGGCCCCTAGGAAACCCTAGGACTTTTTTGTAGGTGTCTTAATTGTGTGAAGGGAATGTGTTTCCGTCTACTCACTTGAATTTTAGGATTAGAAAACATTTCGGGCAAAATTGTAATTCCAGTCCTTGTTTTACATGTTGACTTTTTCAACTTATTGACTATTACCGTTTATTTGTTTATTTATTCCATTTATAGATATCTCATTCTTTTGTTTACCTTTTTATATTAGAAAAAATTTTAAAGAATAACTTGATCGTCCACATAAACTATTGTCACTTGTCACTCAACAAGAACACACACAAATGATCCCTTTTCATCTCTTTGATTTTTGTGCCAAAATCAAACGTAAACAAATGATTAAGACAGATATGTTAGTTAAAATAATTAACGTAGCAACCATAAAACGTGAAATAATATTCATAAAACGTGAAATAATATTCATCGGACTAGTTGTTATCAAATGCAACAATTGAATAAGGTACTTGATAACAAATGTAAAATGTTATGTTACGAGTTGAGACAAATTCCTAGAATAAGTACAAGTATATGGAGTAAATACATTATTATTATTATTATTANACAATAAACATTCAGGTCGGATTATATTGAGTTGGGTTAATTCGAGTTCGGGTCTTGAGTTTGGATTATTCGAATCGGGTCAATTTTATCAGATCTAGTCTTGACCCAACCTGAGGAATCGTGGTAATAGATTATAGGGAACGGGTTCGAATCCCTCTCCCTTTATATTGTAGTGGCCTTGCGCGTTTGCGTTTCGGCGAACCTCAAATACGAAAGAAATTAGTGAGTACCTTCTTAAATTCAGACAATATTGAATTGAATAAGAATTGGTGCGGAATTGCAGAGTAAAATAATAAATACGGTAAATAAATTTTATTTCGAATATTTTATTATTTATTTGAACTTGTTTATTTAATTACAATATTTCTCACTTATTGTACTAGAGTACGGAAATGAAATAATCGGATAAAAGGAGTAAAATGCTACCAAACCGATAACAGGAAATGATTTCAAACCTTTTCTAGGGAGGGAATGTTTAGCCTTTGAAAAAATATACCATAGATTACATTTTTTTATTACAGGGTTGTGTTGGACTTCTGACCGCAAAATAACATAAATCGAATTTATTTATTGGCTTTGTAATTGTATATAAATTTAAGTAGATGGATTTATAGTTTTACAATGTTGGTATTTACAGTGATTTTGAGACAAAAATTGTGATATCGAGTTCGTGACGATGTCAATTGTTTGAATCCCTCTTCCTCCTATATGGTACTTGCTCGTGTGGCTTATGTCGCTTAGTTTTCACAGGCAAAATATCTCGGGAGTTTGTAACAGAACAGTGAAACCACCACTACAACAGTTCAGCACTACATGAATTGGAACTTCCATTATTGAGGTTCTGAGGTCATGAGATATGGAGATTGGCACACAGTTACTCAGAGTTTCCAATGGATCTTTTATGCAGGCTTTATATCGAAATAATTTTCCATTATGGAGGTTGATGACGTGAGGAACTAATCAGCATAAATTCAGTACCACGGATGGAATAATCCATCAGTTCCCAAGTTTACAAGGAAAAGGAAAACATCGGAAAATTAGGGACAACACATGGCGATAATTCTGGTAAAGCAGCAAGATTACAGGCATACAATATCGTTGAACTACATGAGTTAATAGGCCATTAGGAAAATGATCAATGTCAAATTAAGACAAACACATACACACCCGAACTCAAATTAACAGAAGGTTTCAAAAGGAAACAAATAAATTTGACATAGTAAGTGTTTAGAAGAGGCACAACTACAACTTTCGTCACTAAAACCGAGTTGAAGAAACCACACCAGGCAAGAATATCTATTGCTTGAACTTCTTGCAATAAAAAACCTTACGTTCAAGAGTTACCTGCATGATCAAGATAGTCTCTGTCAGCAAGTGCTATACACTGTATCTTATAAGAAAATATTACTGCAACTTTGAAAAATGGTTAAATCAGTATTCAACGAAGTTCTCAATAGAAGCATAATAATTTACACAAATGCACCTTACAATAGCTACCTAGATTGAACCACTGAAATTTGAAAACACACCCTGGAAAGTCGGCCTATAGTAGATCAGGCAAAACAACTGAAAACAAAAAATCAACCCAAAGGAGACCCAAACCCAATCTCATCTAAACTAAAACAAGCCGACTTAAAACTTAACCTTTCAAAAATGCCATGAGAATGGTTCAAAATGACTGATTGAAGAAGAAAAAAAAAAGCTTAATACCTATGACCTTGAAACAATCCGGAGTTCGAAATGACCTTTTCATAAAACGCAAGCTACCCCAAACTTGTATTGACCCATTTGCCATGTCTAACAACATGGGAAGTCACTTCAAAAAAAAAACTACGCCTCAAATTCAAAACAACAATTTGCAACAAAGGAAGAACATTACAACTCTAAAAGTTAAGAGTGGCCAACTAAGCTGCAAAACCCGAACTTTTTTTCCCTTTTAGTTTAATACACGTGTCAGCTTTTTGGTGGATTCCTTCCATTTTTTTGGTAGAATAAATCCCTTGGCTAATAAGCCAGTTTTCTATAATATTTACAGCTCTCCTCCCATCTTCTAGCAGAGTTCTACTCCTACATTTCTTGGCATAGGGGAACTTTTTAACTCCACAAAACAAACAAATGAAAACACATTTCATAGAAAAATCATAACCTGACCTCAAACCTCATCTTGTTGCACATTTTCAGACAAGAAAGGTTCCCAGCGTCTCAAAACTCTACTCACAACGTTCAAACAGTAGGCGATATTGCGGTAACCATAAAACTACAGTTTTCCAAAAGCAAAAATGTGTTCTTTGGCATGTAAAGGAAAATATAACCACGACTCTCAAATATTGATAGAATAAATGCCCAAATACACAACACAACAGCCCCAACCGACCATTATTTACACGCTTCTACGCTCCCCCTACCCTCGAACAACCAAATTCATCACCTCAAACATGTTACTTGAAACCAAAACTTAGCCATCATTTCTACCATGGATAATACAACAAAATTCATAGACAAATTGACAATCTCAATGTACAGGTTTTCAAACATTACAACAGAATAATTTTCTAAGAAATAAAAGCTGTAGATTTTCTTGAAGTGAATAATTTTCTAAGCACAAAATTGTAAGTTTCCTTCTCTTCTATGAGGACACCTATTCCTGATGCCATTCAATTGATTTCAATTCGACAATTTCAATACAAAACGTTAAACCTCCCTTAGTTTTCCACCACCTCCCTAGTTTCTACTCCTCCCTTGCACAAAACCTTTCTTTAGAGAAGTGAAGTCACCTATATAACAGTGAGTACATTACTTTATAACGATATGTCAATTGCACGATACTGCGAGAGTGCTTGTGTTAGAAATCACTTCACATGTTGAGCCATGTGAATATGTGATTATATTTTCAGGGTATCCAATGGAAAAGTTAGCTCAAGTGTGAGCCCAGTGCAGTTTTCGCATTCAAGCGACCCAATGAGAGACTCTAACAGTCTCTCCCGCCCACAAGAGGGTATGATAATATTTCAATTTCCACCTATGGCCTCTTTCCCTCTTCCCACTCGTTAACATCACGCCCTTTCCCTAAAATACAAGACAGGTTTGCTAATTTTACCACTCTCTAACCATCTTGTACCAGAATTCTACATTCTACATCCTACATCTAGATTTCTTGGCACAGGGGATACCTCCATCAAAAAACCAAACAAAAGAAAACACATTTCATAACCAATTATTTCCTCAAAGCTCATCTTGTTGCACATTGTCGTATAGGGAAGTTCCCAGAGTCCCTAACTCCACTCTACAACAGTCAGCCAATAACTATAAAAGTACAGCATTCCAAAATAAAAAAAGGCGTTCACTTGGTGTCCAAAAATAAAAATATAACCGTGACTCTCAGTCTCTCACACATAGATACAAACAACTACCCATGTACACTACAAACAGCTTAATAGATCATTATGTACAGTCTTCCACTCTCCCCCTACCCCCGAACAACCAAATTCGCCACCCCAAACATGCAACCCTAAACCAAAACTTAGCAATCACTACTACTGTGGATAATAAATCAATCAATGGTTCCAGTTTTCAATAATTACAACACAATTCCCCGCTTATCATGTGAGATGTCTTTCATTAACATTATCGAAAGATTGTCTCAGAAAAGAATCAGTGTCCCTTCTTCATCTTACCAATTCCTCATAGAAATGAAGCCACCTATATAACAGCGATGCACGAATCTACATTGATATGAACATTCAATCATAATGTAACTTGCTATCAACTGAAGCACCAAAAAAATTCCATCTTTTAAACATCAAACACACACACACACACACACACACACCCACAAAATACTTCTAGAGACCCAATTCAACAAACTAAACAGTAAAAAAAACCACAACTCAATCCCAAACACCCACATTATAACTCCAAATGCCCAATTCAATAAACTAATCTTATAATACACCCACATAAACCAAATTTACAAAACCGAAAAAAATACTGAAATCAATGAACCAAATTTAAAACACATCCAACAGCATCATAGCCTTAATCTCAAAATGATTTGGGATCGGCCAACATCAATCATTAAAACCGTAACGGACAACAACAATATTAACCCAAAGCCTCAATGGCTCCTGCAAATTGCGGGCTAAGGAGGTGTCAGCAACGTAAACAGGCTATTTCCGAATAACCCAAGATGAAAATTATACCTTAAAAAAACGAGGAAATCACTTGGCAACCATACGAGCAATAAAATCCTCATACTTAATCCTTCCATCAGATCCAACATCAACTTCCCNNCAAGTTTCTCCCCAATATTAGTCAATATATGCCTAAGATCAGCCACCGCCACGAACCCGGTTCCTTCCTTATCAAGCACCTTAAATGCATCCCTTAGCTGCCGGTCAAACGGCTCCGGTTTGAGGTGGGTCGACATGAGATCGATGAACCGGTTGAAATCAAACGGGCCGGTTAGATTCTCTTGTTGGACGATCTGTTTGAGTTGGGCTTGGGTCGGGTTACCGCCTAAAGATCGCATTAGGATACCGAGTTCAGATGGTGCGATCTTGCCATCGTTGTCTGTGTCGAATAGTGTGAAGGCTTCTTTCATTGATGAGATTTGATCTTCGCTTAGATCTTTCCCCATTTTTGTTGTTTGTTTGGTTTGATTTGATTTGTTTTTCTGGGTTTTCTTCTGTTGTTTGATGAAGGTGGTGTGGAAATGAAGTTTTGTTTGGTTGTATGTGAATTGTTTTTTTTTTTTTTNNCGACACTCTGTCCCTACACGTCGCTCTTCCGGTCTGGTTTGAAATGTATCTTGGAGTGGTGATTGTTAGCCCATGACCATTGGGCTTCAATTTTATGTGTTTTTTTGGGAGATCTGAAAAACGGACCGACCCGATTTACCTGACAAAAACAGGTTAACCTGAGATTCGAAAGTGACCCTAATTATAACATCTGAATGTGATCCGAAATTTGAATTGACTCGATTATAGGTCCGAACATGACCCGAGCTTTGTTGAGCCACCCGAAATGACTCGATCTAAAACCACCCAACCCGAAATGATATGACAAAACATAACTCTAATTGAATAAAAAGACCTGAAATGATTAATTTAAATACACATTTTGTATTACTTACGTTAAAATAAATAATAAATCATCAAAACTAAACTAAATATATAAGTAATAATGCTAAACGTACTTTTATCTCCCTCAATCATTGACCTGAAAATGATCCGAAATAACCCAATCCGCTTGACCCGATAATGACCAACCAACATATCGGAACACACCTGAAACCCGAAATTACCCGACTTAACCCAAATTAACCTGAAAATGTGATGCACCTGAACAGGCTCGACCCAACCTGTCTAACCCGTTTGCCTGGTATTTAGGATCCTCTTGTTCTAAAACAAACATAAACGATTATTGTTTCTTTTAATTTCGTTTAGTATGGAGTATTAAGATCGTTAGGCTACATTGAAATACGATTTGAAGTGTTGACGAGAAAATGGAAAGGACCTTTAGTAGACTTAGAGTTTTACAGATCACAATCACCGTCCTCGTTAGCTTTGGGCCAAGTAATCACCAACTTTATTTGATGATGTTCTTAGGATTCATGATGAAATAAATAGTTACTGGAGCATCCCCCTAATACTAAGAGAATAAAAGTTCTCT
>LHUT01005842.1:415-12260 GCA_001412135.1 Silene latifolia subsp. alba | reverse complement strand
GATGGTTGAGGCCCAACTATTATAATTATTCCTATTATATTACTCCTCTTTTGACCTTGATCATGTTTTATACGGAGTATTACAAACTATGTTAGTCCGACACTTCACTTAGCTGCCGGTTTAGACCAACAAATAGAGTGGCCGTATCCGACACGTGTCAGACACGACACCGTGTGAGAGTCGGGAGTAACACATATTACAAGTTTTCACTGTATGGCCTCCTGAAAACATTCTAGGTCATTTACTTTCTGTATGTCATCATAAACTTTGATAGGGTGCAACAATGGTTATCCGTTTATTCCTTTTGACTTCATACACTTATTTAGGATGGAGCTTTTGAGAGCCATTGATATAAGGCTTTCTGCAGTAAAACAGGCCTTGGAGACAGCATGTAGTTGTGCATCTGCTGCTGGTTTTAATCTCAAAACTGTCTCGGAACTTCAGTTCTTTGCAGATCACTTCGGTTCTCATCGCCTCAGGTAATTTTTTTTTTCTCAAAGCAAACATACAGTATGCTACATTGTTTTCTGGCCCTGCTTTTCATTTTCGAGCTTGTTTATCTTTCGAGAGCATTGATCTCCATGGGCTTTTGAATTCCTGTTAAAAATGTTGGTATCAATCTGTAAAGACTAACTTCAGATTTGGTAAATGTGTTTCTTTCACGGAGTCTTATCGTATATTACAAGCTAAACTGCAAATCTGCAATAAAAAAACTGCGAGGAGGAGAATCTATTAATTTTCAATGCACACCTACTGCAAATCTGCAATAAAAAACTGTACAGATTAACCAAGATAGATACTTCACCCTAAATAGTGTATTTCTGTAAATATTGATCTGTGGTTTCCTAAACCAATCTGTTTCTGCACGCTGTCTACTGTATACACGTGTTGTTAGTTCACCGGTTAATGCAAGTTAATATGCATCATGTGTTTTAGTCATACATGTATTTAAAAAATTTCATTTCATGCAGCAACGCCTGCAGTAAATTCATCACCCTTGCGCAGCAACGTTCTGACCTCTTTAATTCCGACAACAACACAACAGTAACATGGAAAGCCTCATCTGATAGTGTTCTTCACTCCTGCGCTAGCTCCGATTTGTCCCTTCATGACCCATCTGATGACCATGCCAAGCCCTCCACGTGTACCATCACCAAAGTCACCCTTCCTTCCCGACATTTTTCTAGGGAGCCAAGTCCTAGTCCTAGTGATGATGTGGATGCGAGAGAAAGTATTAAAAATAAAGACTCTGACAAAGACAATGCTATGAGACCAACCACCTCAGCTACAAGTGAGTCAGCCTCCACATCAGCTGGGAAGCCTCAACTCACCAGGCGACCCAGTGTGCAGGATCGAATTAATCTTTTTGAAAATAAGGCTCAGAATTCTCCCTCTACTAGTGATACAACATCCACAACGATTGGTGGAAAATCCGAGCTTCGAGGATTATCATCTGACGTCAACTCATCCACTGAAAAGGCTGTTTTGAGAAGATGGAGTGGGTCCACCGACATGAACGTTGATGTCAGTGGAAAGAGAAAGGAACCTGATAGCAACGGAAACACTCCTACATCATCAGGTTCATCATCACGTCTTTTTTTCCCTCCAAAACTTAAGGATCCATTCGATCCAATGTCACAGGAAGGGGATAAGAATTCTAAACCGCCTTTAGGGGCAGAATTTGGTTCTCAGTCAGCAGTTTTTCATGCTGGCGGCGAGTCTCGCTTGGAGGCGCCTGCATCGTCTGAATTGAATTCAAAGCTTCCATCATTCTCAGGGAGATCATTGGAGAAGGATCAACCCGATGATGTTGGGATCCGGTCTAGAACTGCATCTTTCAGTAGAGGGGACGATTTTGGGTTTGGAACCCAGTCAACCTCTAATCAGGTCCAGGTCAAATCCTGGCCCGGGAAGATCAAGAAATTTGGTCCCTCTATTCAGAGTGAAGGTGATTTGGGTTCAATGACCTCTGAAATTCACTCGCAACCTGAAATTCAGAGTATAGGAGTTGAGCTTGATCCAGTGCCTGCTCAACCTAGATGTCAATCTTTATCAGAAATTGAGAAATCTGAAGGAAGTGATTTTGAATCATTAAAGAGTCAAATGACAAGGCGTGGGGTCGGAAAGGAGAGTGGATCTATGGTTGGTGGAGGGAAAATGGGTTTGACTGTACAAAGTAAATTCAAGACCCGGGAAGGTCTTTCTTCACCATCTTCAGCTTCCAATGATCAAATTCAACCGGAGAGTCAAGCAAAAGGGACCCTGGGAGTGAATGATGAGCTAAAAGTAAAGGCAAAGGAACTCGAGAAGCTTTTTGCAGAGCATAAAGTTCGTGTCCCCGGTGACCAGTCGAGTTCTGCTTGGAGAATTAGGGATGATGTCTTGACCTGTAAGCAAGAGACGGATGGCAAGCCCGCCAAAGTTTCTAGAGAAATGGATAATCACAATCATTACATCTCACCAAAGCATAACATTTACAGTCCTAGTTTTTCAGATGGCTCTAAAGGAAAACTGTATCAGAAATATATGAAAAAGCGGGATGCGAGATTAAGGGAAGACTGGAGTTCAAGTAGGCCAGAGAAGGAAGCTCAGATGAAGGCAATGCATGATAGCCTTGAGAAAAGTAGAGCTGAAATGAAGGTCAAGTTGGCAGGTTCTGCTGTAAAGAGATATTCTGCCAATGATACTCGTCAAAGGGCTGAGAAATTGAAGTCAAACGATACCCAATCCGCGATGAAGAGAGACCAGGTATCTGCTCGCTTTGTCTCCTCAGATAGTTTACATATTGCATTTAGTTCGTCCGTCATGAAGAATGAATGTGGGACTCACTTAGCTGCCATGTCACGTGTCTGACACAACACGACACTTCGACACTTCACTTTAGACCACAAAATAGAAAACTTCGCACAAGTGAGCCGTATCTGACACTCCGACACGTGTCAGACGTGACACTGCGCCGGAGAGTCAGAGTAACACAGGTGCCAGCCATGTATGTTTTCTCTTTGTTATATGTTCAACTTTTCACCATGGATCTCTATTTCCATAACAGCCTACAGATGCGTTCATGAGCGTCAAGGATTCCTCTTCGAAAAGTACACAGGGAAAAAGGGTTCTACCAAACAAAATTACTACGTCACCTACAACCCGCAACTCAACTACCCCTATTCATCAGTCATCCGGTAAAACTTTTAAGCCTGGTGTCGGAAAACGGAGAACGCTGTATGGCAATCGTTTGGCACAATCAGTTCCTAATTCCTCCGATTTGAGGAAAGAAAACACGAGTCCATCATCGGGCGGAAGCAAGCCAGCCCATATTCAAGAAAGAAATCATGCTCGGAAAAATAAAATCAGTGAAGACTTGTGCCTGGCCAATGAAGTAGTGTCAAAGAGACTTCAGTCATCGAAAAAGAACAGGCCTACCACTATGGAAATGAATACTTCTCGCTATTCTGATGATGTAGATGACTCTCAGTTCATGCCTTCGAAATATCATATAGAGAAGAATGCGGAGTATGGAAAACTCTCTGTCATGGAGTCGAAGGCTCTTCCGATAAAGGGTAATGGTATATCAAAAGCTTCAGTGATGGGAGAGACTGTAAGAAATGAACATGGTTTTGGTGATGCAAGTTTCGGAACAGAAGAGATGATGGATCTAGCCAAAGACGAGGAGCGTGTCTATGAAACCGTAGTAGTGGAAGAATCTATTTATATTGACAATAGCAAAGGAAGACTGAGCCATGAATCGGACAAGTCCGGAAATTCTGTTTATCAAAACAATAATGCAGAAGACATTCCTATTTCCATGCCTACTCTTTTTCACTCCATGGGGTCCACTTCAGACTCACCCGGGGAAAGCCCTGGATCTTGGAATTTACGCTTACAAAACCCATTTGCATATTCCCATGAAATTTCAGACATTGATGCGTCGGACTCACCATCTGGGAGCCCTGCATCATGGAACTTATACACTCTTTCTCAGACGGAGGTGGAGGCTGACAAAATGAGAAAGAAATGGGGAGCGGTTCAGAAACCCGTTGTTGGTATTGACAGTTGCCATAGCTACTCACGCAAGGATGTAACCAGAGGTCTAAGGCGATTCCTCAAATTTGGTAGGAAAAATCATGCTTCTGAGAGTGTGGCGGACTGGATATCTGCTACTACATCTGAGGGAGAGGATAGCGAAGATGGAAGAGATCTCGCTAATCGTTCCTCAGAAGATTTGAGGAAATCGAGAATGGGATTCTCACAGAATCATAATTCTGACGAAGGATTCAACGGAAGTGACATGTTCAATGAACAAGGTGATTTGCTATTTCTCTTTTTATCTATGAGCTTAAAAACCCTTGCTTTTATTTGTGTTAACTGTTAAGAGTGATATGTCAGTCTTCTTCGGCTTGCGAAAAGTAATTAGCTGCTTTTGTTTCATTTAGATTGTTTTTCTTCTTGATATCTAATTTGATTTATCTTATTTTGTTTTAATTGATTTTCATTTCCTACAGAGCCAAAGATTCATTATTATTTGGTTCTAGTTTATGATGGAATAAAGTAAAATGGCTCACCGGTGGAAATTCTTTTATTGTGAAGTAATAGCATTAGATATAACTTTTGCCACTTTTTTTTTTTTTTATGAGTCACCGAAGTCTGAAATAGTCGCTTTGTGTTCCTAACATCCGCTGTTTGCGGGAGCCCTTTAATCATATGGATTACTGTAGTTGCTCGATCATTGGCCTTTGCTCATGCTATTCATGCATAGTCCACTGCATGTGTTTTTACTTTTTACGATTAAAAAAGACAACCAAAAAAAAAAGAAACGCCCACCGTGGGGCTCGAACCCACGACCACAAGGTTAAGAGCCTTGCGCTCTACCAACTGAGCTAGACGGGCTTTGATGTTTATGTAGACTGCCTTGTTTTTACTTTTTAAGAAAAAGACAACCAAACAAAAAAAACGCCCACCGTGGGGCTCGAACCCACGACCACAAGGTTAAGAGCCTTGCGCTCTACCAACTGAGCTAGACGGGCTTTGTTTATTACGTAGTTGGTACAATTTAATCCTTTTGACTTTGACATTACGATCAAAAGACAAGGAACCAGGTTAATCCTAAGTGGTAACTAATGTTCTCCGCTGTTAAATGGACGGACTTGGTTTCGTTTATATCTGAACTCTTTCGATAGTTAAATTCTTCAATGTCGAAATTAATTTTTTTTACTAAAAAAAAATCGATTGGGGTAATGTTTCTTGTTTTCTGTGTTTGCTTAAAACTTTGGTTGCATATTTCGTCACGACTACAAGTCTACAACACTTCAAACTTACAAAGGGATATTCTGTAATGATTGTTTAACTGCAGTTCAAGGATTACGAACCTCAATCCGAACACCTACATCAAATTTCAAATTGCAGGAAGAACATTTGTCCGGAAGTTCTTTAAAAGGTAAATTTTTCTTAACATTCCTTAATGACCTATTTCTTTAAACTCATCATCTTGTCAGTTTATTACTCACTCCGTTTCTTGTATCCTTTTTTAAATGCCACATGCACCAGTCCTAAATACAATTAGGAGAGTCGAAAAATGGTAGGAAAAATCACAAAATCTCATTGAAGNTCTCGCTTTGGGAGCATTAACAAAGAACACCCAAGACTAAGTCTGCCCATTTCTTATTGAAGTATCTAAAGAATCTGTTATGACGCTTTATATGTTGTTGTACAAAATGAATAAAAATGATGAAGACAGTGCAGTAGCATCTCCAGATGCTTATCGTTTCTATAGATCGGTCACAAACTCATAAACAATACACAAAATCTCATTGAAGACGGCGATATCCGTCACAAGCTTGTGACGGATACCATTTTCTCTCACAAAATACCCATGAGAGGTGAGTGGGGAAGCACATGGGGGGTGCCCCACCTTGTCCCCTCTCCCTTTTTGTGAGAGGTCTTCAGCTTGTGACGGGATTAGCCCGTCACAAGCAAGACGCTTTGAGGAAAAATATTCCGTAGTATTGTTTTTAAGATCTTTCATTTAAGTAAATGCTCTATTGGAAAGAAATAAGCAAAGGGAGTATAATCAATTTTTTTGCTTTCTCAAGTCAATCAATAATAGGACATTCTAAGTGGTAACCTCGTGTTTTTGTTTTTTTTTATTTTCTACGTGGTAACCTCGTTTTTAACAAAAACGCCTTTGACTGGCCATAACTCACGATCAAAACATCTGAAAGCGGCGATTTTTTTTTTTCATATAGACAGGCTTTACTAGATTTTTGATCTGGAAAAAAAAGAATTCAGTTTCTGAACTCGTGGCAAGAATTACGGTCAGTCAAACTTTAAACTTTGACTGATCGTACTCGTACCTCTTTGTAGCGAGTTCCGAATGCGGCATTTTTTTTTTCAAATTGACCGCGTTTATGATATCTTTAATTTGAAAAAAAAATTGTCGCTTTCGTAACTCATGGTTATGAGTTATGGCCAGTCAAAGGCGTTTTTGGTGAAAATGAGGTTACCATGTAGAAAATAAAAAAAAAACACGGGATTAGCACGTAGAATATCCCATAAATATATTTAGCCAAGTGAATGGAACTCTTAAAATGGATAGAGATCCTCATCCGATATGAAGCCTTGATAAATAAAAACTTCTGCTGTTAATTCTTTTGGCCCCTACAATTAAGCATATTCCCATCGCTCGACCGAGTAGCGGTAATGTTCATATAGTGACTTGGGTGGTTAGCTTCTTGAAATCTACATGACGATGCTTCATTTACTTTTGTCAGCCCCGAAGTCATTCTTTTCACTTTCGAATTTCCGGAACAAAGCCAACGATTCAAAGGCAAGATAGAAGTTCTCCTCACACACACATTGAAGGCAGAACACAGATAAATTGATATAGAATCGTCTTGAAAAATTCGCCATAAGAAGATACCGTTCACTTCTAGTTGGCTTACATTGAGAAGATGTGGTGTATATATTTGTACTGTTTGAACATACTTTTGTTTGGACGGGATGATTCTGTGGTTTTGGAACTGCTACTGGTACAGGTATAACGCGTTAGAAGTATAGTTGATGAATGTAAATACTGAAATTTTGTGTATAGTTTGCTCGATGGCTTTTGCTTAGAATAAAAAAAACGCCCACCGTGGGGCTCGAACCCACGACCACAAGGTTAAGAGCCTTGCGCTCTACCAACTGAGCTAGACGGGCTTTGTTGTTTAACTACTTGGTAAAGTTTATAATATTTACTTTTCACTTTTAACATATTCAAAGATAATGAACCAGATTAATCGTACTTAATGTTCTCCACTGTTATGAACTGAAATTATAAGTGAAAGTGAATTTACAATAAGTATGCGCTTACTTAGTTTCGTGTATAGTCGAACTCTTTTGATACCTAAATTAGTGTAGATCGTGCGGTTTTTTAGATAGAAATATTAAAAAAAAAATACGAAGTAATAATTATAAAACTTGATATTTAACTAAAGACCCCATATAATGGAAAACTTAGTTTTTGTAGCAAATAGTACTCAAACCTAACATTCAGCTACTAAAGAAGAACAAATAACTGAGTACAGGCCCCGTTTCTCAAAACCTTCTGAACATGTTATTAAACGAGCTGACAAGTAGTTATTGAATACAAGAATCAAATACAAAGCTTTGAAACATATGCAAGTAAAAAGACTACTAAAACTCAAGCTTATTTGTAACTTGGCAAAACAGGAATACTTTGCTCATGCCTAAAGAAATTTGTAGGATCAACCCTAGCCTTCACCATCAACAACCTCTTGAGGTTCCCCTTAAAAAAGTCGAAGGCAAAGCCGGTACTATTATTCACATTAGTGCCAATATCAATATCCCTATAGTTCAAAAACGCCTCCCTCGGATTATTCGACACAAATTGAGTCATAAACCCGTAAATCTCTCTAATTGCTTTCATATTCCCGTGAAGAACCTCAAGTGACGGATCAGCCCAATATGCAAGGTATTGAATTTTAAAGAGCTTCCCTTTCCTATGAGGAAAGGGTGTCGCATTCTCCGAAACTTCACCCATTTTTCCGCCATATGGATTGAATTGCATTGTTACATTCTCAAACTCGATCATCTTTTCCCATAACAAAAAAAGGTTGACATTCTATTTTTCAATGGTAATATTAATGAGCTAGGATCGTCTTCATTTCTTATGGAAACGAGAGAAGTCCATTTCTTCTAATACGTTAATTTGATATACTTTTCCATCGCCTCCACATCATCCATCGTTTAAAACTAAGACCGTGAGATCGTTCCAGGATAAAAAATGGAAAAAAAATGAAAAGAAATGGGGAGGGTTCAAATGATCATAAGGGCTATATACTAGCAATAATCTAGCATATACTCGTATATCACAAAACAGGCAAATCAATTCAGTGCATCATAAGTTGCCTTCTTTCTGACATGTTTTCTTACATCAGCATATTACATCACAAAACACCCTGAAGATAATAATCGTATCTTCTAATAGTAGTAGCATAATAAATCTTATTTCATAAGACTAATATTATTCCGATTACGGTATATTACAATATACCGTAATATCTTCTATCACACCCGATATATAGACAAAACGATGACAACCGTGAGCGCTTGACCAGTGATCGAGAAAACAAGGTTCTAGCAACGCTGTCGGAAGGTTAGACTCAAACGACCAGAGCGGAAGTTTGTTTCATCGAGCAACATTTTGGGAGCAGTGTCGGGTATGATTGCAGGAACGCCATGGAAAATGTGTCTGGATTTTCCACCAAATATTAGAACATCTCCTGATTCTAATAGGACTTTATCTGCCTTTTCAACATCTCTTTGATCACCATACAAGAATTCTGCAGAATCGCCGATGGAGAAAGATACAATTGGTATTCCTTTACGCAGGCTTTCTTGACTCTCACCTTTGTCCTGGGGTAAACAAGAGGGAGATATCTTATGAGAAGCAGCAAAATATGATGTAAAATAGAGCTGACAAACAATGACACGACACAACACGACACGATCTGTTTGCCAGGTCTAAATAAAACATGAAGTGACGAACCTGATGTAGCCCAAGACGTCCAGTTTTTGAATAATAATTAACCAGACAGATATCTGGCTTAACTGATGGAAGTATGGAGACTACATTTTTAACCCTCTCACGTTCAGAAATAAGAGATTGCGAGTCCTTGACTGCTCTATCAACCAACTCGAGAAGTTTCCGAGGAATAGGTGGTGGTTTTGAATGATCTGATAGTCGAACTTCCTCATATTGGCAAGTCTTAGGATCCCAAAACTGACTAAAACACATCAATTTCAGATGCATTTTCCCACCATCATCAAATTGTGGTTGGTAGAAACCCACATTCACCAGACCATGTTCTCGGCAAATCTTCAAAATACTGGCCTGAACAGTACAGATGAACGATAAATGAATAAGCAGGCAGGGGAGAAAAGACTTGGGAAGTTCAACGTAATGCAACGCATCACAAGCATCATATTCCCCTAGCAAATGTCAACTAACTTATCTAGTAAAAATTTTAATAAGCGGTACTCGTGAACCGTGATCTAGGTTCGCAACCCATCAACAAAACTACCGAGTTTGTGTCTCTCCACGCCACAAAGGAAAAAACACGTCTCCTCATCAAAGATAAATAATGATAAGCCATCCAAATCTAAATGAAATGAAAGGACATCAGAAGGAATTTCAGGAGGCACCTGTTCTGAAATTGAAAGATAGTTTTTCAGCAGCACCATCCCAGGTCTCAAAATTGATTTCCGTGGTGGGCATAGATCAAATTTCTCTATGGGAAATTCAGAATTTTCAGTTTCTCGTAAACTATCAGTACTTTTTGGAGTCTTGACTTCAGAACAACTTTTTAGAGGCACGGATTCCCCAGACAATTGAGCAGCTTCCGGGGTATGGACAAGACTTTCCATAAATGCAAGATCAAGATTTACTGACGAACGATCACTGTCTCCTTTACTCAGAGCTTTTGCAGTACCATTCAAATTCAATTGACCAGATCCTAATCCAAATCGTTCATCATGGTGAAAACCAGAAGCATTGCTACTAACATTACCTCCACTAGAGCTACTTCCACTGCCAAACTTAGACCATCCCCCTCCCCCTCCCCGGCGAGTAGCAGGAGTTACATTCCGATAAATACCACCTCCAGAATTCTTCTCCGCTGCATTGGAAGACGGTGTTGATTTTCCAACATTACCTTCATTAGAACTACTTCCATTGCCAAACGTAGCCCATCCCCCTCTCTGTCGCGTAGCAGGAGTTACATTCCGATACATACCACTTCCAGAATTCTTCTCAGCTGCTTGCCCTGAGCTAAATGATTTTTCAACAGAAGCACTTGACATACTCCCACCAAAAGACACGTTATCTCGGACCTGTGTCACGACAAGGCAGCTGTTGCATATAAATCGAAACCACAAACCACATGTGAATGACCTAATCGACAATCAAACTGGGAGACCGTCAACACTCCGTAGTTGCTACAGATATGAGGTTGATTATCAGGTAATGTCACTGAACGAGCAACTGCTGTTACTCATGACCAGTGGCGGAACTAAGCGGAGCTAGCAGCAGTGGTGGAACTAGGGGTGGCCAGCAGGGTGGCTCACCCCCGGGCGGGTGAAATTTTCGGAATTTTAGTTAAAAATTCGGAATTTTTTACAAGTGTACCTTATATCATTACCGGTATATTGTAAAACGGATTCCTTGATAACTGCATTTAAAATAACGGTTAACAAATACTCCCTCCGTCCCGGTCATTTGTTGTTGTCCTATTCCATTTTAGGGTGTCTCCGTCAATTGTTGTCCTTTATATTTTAGGAATGCATTTGATTAACAATTTGGTCATTCACATTCAATTTGTTCCACATGTCATTTAGTAATTGACTCTTTCCTCTTTCCTTGGTTGTTGTGCCAAAACAAAAGGACAACAAATGACCGGAAGGAAGGGAGTATTCCATACCATGGGGGTAAAAGTGTCTATAGTGGATGACTTTACGATAATTTGTAAAACCGTTTCACAAGAGACTAATTGCAAATTGCAATCGGGAAAAGTTCACCAATTTGTGCATAAAACAACAAAAGAAAAAACTGGCAGATCAATTATATGAGTAATTATTTAAAAACAAAAATACAGAAATTAAAGTAAAAAAATGAGAAGAGAATAGATAATTACAGGGGTTTGATTATTAGGAGAAAACTCAGGAGGTTTAGGACGCCATGAACCCTGCGATTTACGGCGGGTAGCAGGAGTTACATTCCGATAAATACCACCTCCGGAGTTCTTCTCAAGCGCATGTCCTGAGCTATTTGATTTCTCAATTGCATTGGTAGACGGTGTTGATTTTCCCACATTACCTTCATTATAACTACTTCCACTGCCAAATGTAAACCATCCCCCTCCCTGGCGAGTAGCGGGAATTGCATTCCCATACATACCAACTCCAGAATTCTTCTCAGTTGCATGCCCTGAGCTATATGAACTTTCAACAGAAGTACTTGAGACACTCCCACCAGGAGACACATCATCTCGTACCTGTGTCACCACAAGGCAGATATAACGTATTAATCGATACCATCAACCACATTTGAATGACTAAATTGACAATCAAACTTTGGAGACGTCAATACTCAGTAGTTGCTACAGAGATGAGGTCAATTATCCGGTAAAGTCAGTGAACGAGTCACTGGTGTTGCTCATAACTCGTAAGCAGTAGCGGAACTAAGGGGAGCTAGCAGCAACCTCGGAATATACAATACTCCCTTTCTCATTTATTTAATTACCTTTTTAATTCATAGTGCCATTTTAATATTTTAATCGAAGGTACACAAATG
>LHUT01005840.1:0-10913 GCA_001412135.1 Silene latifolia subsp. alba | reverse complement strand
ACTTGAGAGAGTCTTACTGATAATCTCAGTATCTCACCCTTAGAAGTTAGACATGAAGCATAACAACCAAAATATGATCTCAAACTAATATTAACCCGAATCCCCATCATTGGTTCCCAACTAACCCTTACCCATAAATGACCGGAAAATAACACATTGTAACAACTATTAGACTGAATCCTTAATTCAAACACTTCTATAATACCTTACTCAAAGTTACCTCATCCATATGGGCCTTATCTGATCTAAATAACCCGTGTTGTCAGGTCTAGTGCTAATAGAATCAGGGAAAATAATAGGGTGTCACCCATCGGGTGATAGTGTGATACTATGGGTGATACTGAATTTCAGTATCACCCTCTCACATACACAATGAGCACCCCACATTATGTAAAGAGAAATCTGTAGAATTCATATTTACATGTGAGAGGGTGGTATTGAAACTCAGCATCACCGGGTGACACTATCTAATTTTCTTAGAATCGGAGTAAGAGAAGTAGGGACTTGAGAGTTGAGAGTAATAAACATTTAACTGAAAGGAAAAGTGTAATGCAGAACTAAGTAGATGTAGTTAATTGATGGAGAATCTCAGCTTTATTTATTAGCTAATAATTTGAGTAGTTTAACCAATGACTCATCAAAAGTAGAAGAGAATATACTGGTAAGTGGTAAGAGTGTTAGAAAAGATAGTATGTAAGCCATGCCACCCCACGGGGGACGTAGGCCAGGGACAGCATCTGATGATATGGCAACCAAAACATCGTCGATTTTCCACCTTTTCTGCTCTTAGTTTCTTGTCCTAGGATTTTGATAAGAGAGAATCCTCATCATCACCAACTCTCCAAATGTCCCATTTTAAGTGGAGTCGAGAATCCAACAATTAATTTTCATCTTGTGTCATTCGAAAACTATATTGTCCGTACTCATGACCCCCCTTTATACAAGGGTTAATTAATGTTTATGTAATGTAACGGGGTCAAGGGCCATTATTTTTGGACTTTGGAATATGATGATATATGACGAAGTTGTTTATTGAACTTTTTTTGTGATTCTTAGGTTGTGGCATCATGTTAATGCAATTGTCAATGTCATATTGTATTTTCAATCTAAGCTATTCATGCAACCAATCCATGGGTCGTACCCTCGACCATTGTCCGTGGGTACAAATCCATGTAAGGCTTGCCCATGTCCGAACCAAACGTTGCATATATTGTTTATCTAACCACCATCTCGATATAAGCAAAACTACCTGGCAAGAAAAATCAAATCTAATGAGAGACCGTTACTTGAAACCAGCTAAAGAGAGGAAAAGAAAATAAGCGGTCTCATATTAACATTATTAAGAGACTGTCTCATATGAGAATTAGTGGCAAAGAAAATAGATGTGGGCGAAACTCGGAAGAATATGAAAATGGGGGGTATATTGCTGTAGAATACACTGTGCATGATCTCAAGTTTATGACCAGGCAAAGCTGAATATTCCTTATCAAAGAAAAAGGAGCAATTAAACCTATTAATCATAGAATAAATATATGTAAATAACTAAAAAAAAAAAGTTGAGCCTCTTTTCCACCTTGGTTATTCTTTGTCTGTGGTCATTGCATAAAATAGCTCCCCCCTCAATAATACTGCAAAGAATCCCTTCCCTGACAGCTATATCAGCATTATACAAATTTCCCCTCTAAAATAGTATTGGATTTATTACCCTTTTCATTATGGACTATTCGGAAACAGCCTCCTGATATCTTTATTTAAAACGGTGGCTAGATGCATATATCTGATCCCCTTACCCGTTATTGAGGCACAGTCACTAGGGTTATGTTGTTGTTAACATTGTTGCATTCAGCGGGATGTGATTTGGAAGTCGCTTAGTTTATATCTATAAAAACATTTCAGAAAATTTACAGAAAGTTTATTCACTGACGAGAACATTACTGCAGTGCCCTGCAGAGTAGGGGAGGAATCATATGTACGCAACCTTACCCCTGTATTAGTAACACACAGTGATATAGAGGTTGTTTCCGGATGAGCCAACAAATGTAAAGCTGCGTTTTCTGGCTCCTTCCCACTTCAAACATAACAGGATCTCAAAAGAATACAATTGTGTTTATCATCCTTTTTCTTTTGTTAATTTTGAGATTGCATAATAAATTAACAAGTTGCATTTCTTGTTGGTCCATCATGAAGCCAATCGCATAACCTTTTCATTACCATATCAGAATGATTATCTTTCTAGGAAAACAGCTACTTATGGTATAAAGCTTATCCTGTAAACTTATTGACATGCTCCACTAAAATAATCAAAAAAAATTGATTCTGCATGTTTAATGACATTCTGAAAGTCGAAACACTAAAAAACCCTTTTAACAGGATTGCGAGCAAAATACAGGACTAGTTTTGACTTAATTGATGAGATGCATAAATGGTAATCCTAGTAGTTAAAGAAAGATCGGTACTACTAATCGTCTACTCATATTAACAAAGTGCACTTTGTTTTGGAACGCTAAATGGAAAGGCCAAATGGGAAGTTTGCTGTAAGGAGCTATATGTTGTTCTGTGGGGTCAGTACACAGATGAATTGCCACTGTGCCAGAGTAAAGGAGACCGATCTTTGAAAAAGAACAGAAACCCGAGTCAGGAAACACAATGTGCAACCTATCCTCCCTCCCCAAATAACACCTTGCCAGGAAAAGGATAATGTGGAGATATTGGCATAGTTTTTAAGCAATAATGCAAAGGGAATCAAGTAAAGAATGACACTTTTAACTGTCAGTACTCAAATTCTCAATATCTAACTAAGGATAAAAAAGGATAATGTTCATGAACTCGCATATACAGTTATCGTTTAACCAAGTTCCCGTCTTTCTTACTAGTGTCTTGCCATGCTAGAGAATCCATTTTTAAGGAAACCATAGAAGGGATTGGGAGAGAACATGATGTGCTCATTATACTCCTGGCCCCACCAAAAAAATGTGCCCTCAACTAGTATAAAAAGGACTCACAACTCAACATAATAACATCTCATCTACTTCAACCAATTCAAGTTATCTAGCAACACTTAAGCCAGTGTTTTTTTCCTTGTTTCGGTTGAAGAAAAGGTCTAATTTTTTCAGGTTAGTGTATATCTATCGACTCTCGTTTATTACAACAGAATCAATTACATTACCCAAGTTGCGTAGTTTCTCCCGCCTAGGGGTATAACCTATAATGAAAATTGTAACGTGACTTGCGTAGATATTGTGCTATACCTTACACTATAAGAAAAACATAAGAGTTTCAGAATCGAAAACCAAACAATAGTGAGCTTGGCTCCATCAACCTTTTTCCTTTCTATGTACTAAGAAATGATAGTATGAATGTTGAATTTCTTAACTGTCGTTTTTTTGGTTGTTTTCGCTCCAGATGACTTATAATGATAATTGTGTCACATTTCAAGAAGCACTTAAGAGTTTAGCGAGTCATTTAGCTTTACTACATCATATGAGTAGTATATGACAAAGCTAAAAAAAATAGTAAAGAGGTTACGGTATATATGCAGGATTTCTCAACTCTTGTTTTTTATGATTGTTTTCGATTCAGAAGACACAATGAGCAGCCCAGGAGATTGGTTGTGTGGCGCATGTCAACATGTGAATTTCAAGAAGAGGGAATCATGTCAAAAGTGTAATTTCCCCAAGTACGGAAGTCAGGCCGACATTCCCTACTATGCTTACAACAGCAATGCCAGTAACAGGACAGAGGTCTTGGCCGGGGACTGGTATTGTCAGAGCATGAGCTGTGGAGCCCACAACTATGCCAGCCGAACGAATTGTTTCCGTTGTGGAAACTACAAGTGTGATTATGGAACAGTTGGGTATGGAGGTAGTGACATGATGATGAGTTCCGGAGGATATGGCAGTTCTGATCAACAACAGCAACTTCTTCCTGGTTGGAAAACCGGTGACTGGATTTGTGTTAGGTAAATTTTGACCCTATTTCCTAATTCTTAAACATTACATTCCCTAAAAAAGTTCGTTCCAAGAAGATTTCAGCATCAAAACTGCCCGTGTGGTTTTCCTTACACCAAAAGGCAAACATTTCAACTGTCAGGAAATTCTAACTTGAGACTGACAGTAACATTCCTGAACTTCAAAAAGAATGACTTAATGTAAACCAACCACCAAGTGTCAGAGTTGTTAGAGTCGGAGTTGCATTGTAGTGTCTGATGACAGAAAATGTCTGTGTTTACAGACCCGGATGTGGTTTACACAACTACGCGTGCAGGATGGAATGCTATAAATGCAGAACACCAAAGGATTTTGGTAAGAAATTTCCTTCCTGATCTAAGATTATCATATAGTTTTCATTTTTTTTCTTCTGCGTAAAGTGAGCCAGACGAGCAGTTTCAATGCTGACGGATTTCAGGAGTACAAGATAACGCACTGACTTAACCGGTTGAACTTATACTATAGTCTATAGAATCCAGACATAAGCTTGACACTTGATTTCTGTGACAATGTTAATCAAGTTTACTTAATTTATTCACATGAATATTGCAGGTGGAGCAATGTAAGTGAGAAGAGATATCATAAAGAGGTTTCAATGACCGGTTTCGCTTTCTTTCTGTTATTTCCAGAGTTTGTGTGTAATCCTAGCACCTTCAAATGTAATTTTTTGTTGAATGTAAGGAGCTAAGGATGGGGTCAAGTGAAGCCCACATTATGCAATTTCTTCTACTAATTAACAAAACAAATTTCCATAATTTTCAATTCTTATCTTATCAGTGTAATCTTATTTTCTGCAGTTTATTCCTTTTATTTTGCTGTTTTATGTCAAATAAAATTAGCTAAAAATGAGACCTACAGAAGATTAAGATTCAGGGTATCAGTCAATTCTGCTTTACTCACTATCAATGGAGCAATTATTTGTGAGCCCATTTTGGCTTTTGGCATAAGATCTTAAAGACTGTGTGTAATAATATGCAGATGAGAACTAGATGCTTGTTTGCCTTGAGAATATGTAATGTAATGCATGCTTCAATTTAAGTCCACCCTAGTGTAAACTCGGAACATATCTATTAGGGCGCCACCAGGTAATACTGAGGCGCAACACCAACCTCACCTGTTATGTGTGAGTACTGGGTAGGTGCAACATGCTAACAATAGGTCACATGTTTTTTCACCAAAAAACAATAGGTCACATGTTCACAATGTTGTGTCTTAAACTAGTGATTGAGATGGAGGTATATATATGGACAGTAGGTTACGTGTTTAAATCTCTCCTTCTCTTTATATCGTAATAACTTGACACATATACAACTAGTCTTGCCAAAATTTTCATTATAGATGAGTAGAAACGGTGTCTCTATGGAACCAACTACGATAAAGTGATTATCATCATCAACAACAACAATAGCAACAACATTACCATTTACCAGTGCATGAATAATAGTTTCCGGAAAATGCATTGATAAAATGATGAAAATAACTACCAAGACAAAATTATAGTTTTCATATAGAGAGTTAGTGGAGGTGTTGAGGTACCTTGAAATGAATATTCCCTTTGTCCCAATTATACAGAGGGAGTGTCTAGTATCCAATCCAAATTGGCCAAAGTGCCCGGCCTAAGATCTTCCCTTATTGAGTTGTGCTTTGACCCGATATGAATAACTTGATCCGTGACTCTCAAGTTTAGACCTGAACAAGGGGCAACACACAAATATCGCCCGTAAATCAACTTCATGCATCCTGTTCATAGGTGACAGAATATTGATCATATTGCACATTGCAAAACTATTAATTTGAATTAATGGGACCAAAACCAAAGTAGCCAATATACTCCTTATGTTTCTTATTTTTTATACTAGTTTTTTTACCCGTGAAAATCACGGGATCGTCTATATTTTGACTTGTGTATGTCTGGATTATTTTTTTTGCACATTAGGTAATACTTGAGAAATTTCTACTGCTCGTAAATAATACGAAATTTTGATCTTTTTGCCACATGGCCATAACTCATCACTAAAGCAATTGAAATTTTAAAAGTGTAGACAATTTTTAAGTATTCTCTAATTATCACAAACCCCGATTGTTCCACCTATGCGTCTTGCAAGTTACTAATGTGCTCCCACTCTCCCAGTACATTATTTTGCAAAAGTGATACAAACAACACAGACGAACAAAAAAGTTATAAGTAGAATAGAATTATAGAAGTAGATCACGAAAATGCATCCAAACATTATTGTGATGTTATTATCTTGTTACAAACTTAGAACACGACAATTGCTGATGAAAACTTTGCAATTTGATCCTTTATTGTTGTCCAAGTATGATCTTATTACAGAAGTGGATTAAAATGAGCAAAATTTTGAATCCATTGAAGTTATCACAACAATCTTCAAACAATTTGGAATCATACAATTGCGTTGTTACTCCTATAGTTCTATATTGCTGCGGGCCTTCAGAGCTAGGCTATTTGAAAAGCAAATACCAAATTAAATTACTCATACTACCGCCACATATATGCCAATTACAAAGCGCAAAGAAGCAAACAAACAAACACTTTTTCAAGAATCACTATGGGAGTATTAAGGAGTGAAAGACAGGATAGAAGGCGACATACCAAATACTAGAGAGCCGATTTCAAGACCGATGGCTAAAGAGTTTGGATGTTCTTGCGTTAATTTTATACTCGTATTGCGTAACCGTCCGTTATCAAACTTCAATCGTCATCCCATAATGTGATGGTCTAATAATTTCATGGTGGACTAGTTGCTTAAATTTTAAGGAAGGTGAATTATAGACTAATTTGATATGTTCAGTTAATGGCCCACTAAAGTAAAGAAATTAAGCCAAGCAGTTTTTATAGCCGTTTGGAATGTCAAGCATCAAGCTTTAAGGGTCCGTTTGGATTGAGGGAATTGGAGGGAAGAGGAGGGGAGGGAAAGGAAGGGATTCAATTTTCTTTGTTTGGATACAAAATATGGAAGGGGGGAAATGGAAGGGGAGGAAATTGAGAGGATTTATTTTCCCTCCTATAGAACAAACTATAATCTTTCCTACAATGGCAAGATTTGGAAGGAAAACTTTGTATGGACTCTATTATTGTTATTATTCATCATATCCTATCAGCATTTTCCATCTATTCTCCATCTAATATGCCATCTCCCTCCTTCCCCCTCTCATCTCTCTCTCTCATCAATTATGTTATCCAAACAACCACAATTCATTTTCCATCCCCTCCCCTCCCCTCACCTTCCATCCCCTCACACCCCCTCCCCTCACATTCCCTCCTAAATTGGTATCCAAACAGACCCTAAGGGTGTCAAACTCTCAATACACTCAATAGTCAATATTCCTAGAAATGGTTTTACATTGTTTATTTGGTTGCGCCACGTGCCAGTTAATGTGAGACTCAATATACCCTTTTTATATTATTATAATAATAATACTAGTGTAACACCCGTGAAAATTGACGGGATTGTTTTTTAAATTTTTTAAATAAAATTATTTACTAAATTTGTAAAATGAATGTTACAATTATGATAGTTGACATCCCGCTTTGTGTTTCTCACCATCATTAATGGGGGAGCACGTCGTATGATTAATTGTTGTATTAACATGAGTTTCAATGTTGTATTTGTAATTTCTTGTTTGTGTTACTTGGTATATCAACTTTGTGCTTTTTAAGTTATAATGAGCATCTTAAAATTGGATCTTTACGTATTCTTACAAATTGAGTAAATAGTTTAATTTAAAAAATTAACTTTGTGTTACTCTTGTTTGTCCTAATTCACCAAGGTTCAATTGCATTAAGATAATACTCGTATTTTTTGTTGACTTAAATAATACCGAACATCATATGTTATTGCTTTTGACAAATTTCATTACCAGATAAGAACTCCAAACCAAATCGTATATCTAATCATCTGAACCGATTCAAATCCGTTTCGAGAAATAAGTTGGATTGGATATATACGTATTCGAATTTTTCAGATATCAGATCCAATATTGATACTCATCATGTTCCCTTCAACCACCATGGCCCCGGGTCTCTGCCTTCAACCACCATCTTTAAGAAGGATCTCCCAAATACTTTAAGCATTTCTTCTCAGAACAATAGCATAGTAGCAGACTTGCAATTTGGACACATAAAAGCAAGTTGTTCGTTTCCTGGTGGATAGAACATAGTTTGGACACATAAAGTAACTTATCAGCCTTAGCTTCTTTTTGCCAAATTATATTTCTGAAGAAGAAAATAAATGAGCAGGTCGGAGCTATAGATACTTACTTTGTCCCAAGTCACGGGTTGTTTTTAAGTCTCCCTGAACCCACTCGACATTGGAGAATCAAGTAAGTGAATCAAGAATTCCAGACCCATGAACTCACCTCTAATACCAATCTGTACAAAATTAAGGAATTTCAGAACTCCCTCCATCTCATCCTATTTACTTGTCACACGAAGTCAGAAATGATGATATAAAAAATGCGGCCTCAAATCAAATGTGATAAATTTAACTCACTCCGTACAAATCATTTGTTTACCTTTTTATATTTTTTTGTCAGAGATATATCAATCAAGGTAAACCAGTTATTGAGACGGAGGGAGTATATTTTATATCTTCACCAACATAAATGGAACAAATGCATTCAGAATATGAAAGGCTAGTGTATAAGGAAATTGCAAGGAGAATAACCTTATAGAACCATTTATGCCACGTCAAGTCTCTTTCCTTCATTCAGACAACTAAGCAAGACGGGACCAAGAACACCGGCATTCGACATCTCAAAATGTGAGCCAACATTCTGAATTAATAAATAAAAAACATCAAAAATTGCATTGGTAATATAGAGAATTGATCAAGGTTCTGTTTCTTTAAGCGAAGTGAGAAATAAGTAGCGCACCAGAAAGAATAATAGTGAGAAAAGCTCGTCTTTTGTTTGTTCTTGGATGTGTGCTTTATCTTTCCCCAAAAAACTGAAAATGTTCGACAAAATATACAAATGAGAGACCAAATATATCAATAAATCAATTAATCCAAAATGTGGAGTACTCACAAATTAAGAGTCTAAAAACATTATACCTAAAAAGGAATCATCTTATACTATTAACACTCTACTTTTCCAATAATATGTGAATATCCTGCCAAAAATCAACATTTAGAATAATATTATTAGAATGAATGTTCGAGTGATGAAAAATGAAAACTCAAGTATATGACTTTGCTAAATGGATAATTTAACAAAGTCTCCCGTCATCAATATACGTGTTAGCTTTGGATAAAATTGCAACATTGCGGCCTGTAGTTATCAAAATTTAGATAAAACATTAGAGGAGAAGACATGGAGACAAAAGCGCCGAACTCTCAGGTAACACGTGTTAGTTTTATTCTTGATAGGTAGTAACATCGATAGAGCTATTTGCATTGCAATGTGCCTCAATAGTCACCTTATGCAAAAGATGCAGCTAAGGTGCCATAAGACATTTTGGCACGTCTGTAGCGTTGTTGTTTTAACTACTCACCCTACCTAGCTTTTTAATTAATCATTCCCACATGAAAATTTTGAAAACAAAATGTCATACTTTTACTCAGGAGTGATAGTAACCAAGACAAAGTTGCTATCAATAAGATAGAAATGTCATAGAAAATGAAATACAATAGGAATGAACCATGATCAATCCGACAATCCTCTCTATGTATCTGCCATTTAAAGCAAGTTTTTATTTCACAAAAATAGTCTCATGTTCCATCCTCCGCCTTACTTGTTCAAGAAAAAAAATTATTAAACAAACCCACAAACTTCATTAAATTTCACAAAGATAATATTTAAAAGAAATTATTTATGTAAATGAAAAACTTCAGGGACTAACCTCATCACCCCCAGGAACTTGATTGTTCATTCAAAGGCCTCAAACTTGCCAACGATGACAAAATAGCCAAAGCAACCAATAAACCCAGAAAACAATGAGCAAAAATTCAGTTCTTTACAAAGTAATTAAACTTTAGAAATCACAAAAACCAAACAAAAATATTCCCAATCCTCAACTAATAATTGCTTAAACATCATAATCAAAGTGTAAAATTTTGGTATTACAGAAAAGAAACAACCTTGTTCTTGATTTTCAAGTGCTATCGGTAGAGTTTGAACTAAACTATCTTGTTCAGGTCCACCACTACAATCCACCGTTCAACTTTTGATAGAATACCTATTCGAATCATGTATTCAAGAGGAAAGAACATGTATTAAAATATCTGGAAAAAAAATCATATTCAAGAGGAAACGAATCAGAAAATAGATAGCGATTACAAATTGCAGAATCAATTGATTACGCCACTATCTTTGTCTTCTCCACCGATCAGGTCGGCCACTGTCGTCCCGCATTCAAGTCGACCTCTAGTAGTGTGAGTGTCGAATGTTGAGGTGGGATTGCGGGTTCCGTTGTTGCAGAGGTTAGTGTGGGATTATTTTGAGAGATCTGATGGAGATAGAAACTTCTGAGAGTAGCGATGAATGTTTTAGAGTGATGATGAATTGATTTGTTACAGATAATAATAATGGTGAGAGGGGTGAGAACTGTAACAGACTTTGCCAGGCTTTTTTGGGAAAATAAAATATTTCTTGTGAGTCGTAACGCACGTCTAAGAATAGTGGCAAAGTAATAGATAATTGTTCATTGTCATTCTCAAGTAGTATAGAGAATGACAAATGGTTAGGTTAAAGGTACGTCAGATTTAATTGGACTTTGATTTTTTTTTTTTTTTTTTTTTTTTTTTTTTTTTTTGTGGCCATTTTCAAAAACCGGGATTGGCTCAAAAAAAACTGATTTTGTGGGGTTGAATGTGAGGGCTGCATTCCCTTAATTACAAAAGAAGATTGTACCACCCCAACATTTTTACAACATTCTTTTATTTATATAATAATAATGCCCCAATT
>LHUT01005837.1:0-12376 GCA_001412135.1 Silene latifolia subsp. alba | reverse complement strand
ATTTCATTTCAGGTACCTTATTTGGGCAAAAAAACTACTTACCAAACACATCCATAAAAATAAGCTACCTAAACTTTTATCAAAAAAGCTAGTTCAGTCAAAAAGCTAGTTCAGTCAAAACAAGATGAAGCGTTTTTCAGCATATTTAATAGAAGTAATAGTTTTGCATAAAACGGCCTTTTGTAAGTAATGCTAGCAAATTATTAGTGCCCAGATCACGCTTAAATAGATTTTTTCATTTTTGATGATTTTGCTTGCTTACATGCATTTAGTCATAGACCTGGCAACGGGTCATTCGATTAAATTTCGGATCGGTTTAAATCGGTTCAATTTAAATCGGGCCGACTTTAATTTCGGTTTCAGTGCGATTTCGATCGGGTTCATTTCAGTTAGCCCCTTTAATCGGTTTGTACTACTTTGAGTCGGTACGGTTCGGGTCAGGTCAACTTCAGTTCAGTCACTTCAGTTCTATTTCGGATTATAATTTTTGTTAATTAACGATAAATATATTAGCTTAAATGTCTCTTATACTTTCCATTTTGAATGTAATAGTTCATAATATCATAAATAAATAAAGAATTAATGAAAAAACACCTAAAATATCAGTTTATTCTGAAAAAGTAGATACTTTTAATTTAGTTCAAGCGGTTCGATTGTTGTCGGTTCAGATACATTCAGATTCAGGTCTCATTCGGTTATTATGGAATTCGATTAAGTTTCGGTTCCTTCCGGATTGAGTCGAGTTTCGGGTACAATTCACGTTACTCGTATCAGATGTTCGATCGGTTATCAATTCAGTTATTTTCGATTGATTTTTCGGCTTCGGGTTATTTTTACATTTAGACATGTCAAACGGGTCGGGTTGGTAGCATTATACGGGTCAGGTCAAATACGGTTCTCCGATTGACCCGTTTTCCAAGTCCAATCTAATTGACTAACAAACAAACGAAACTCTTAAACCCTCAGTTCTCTTAAACCCTCTTTCTCTCTCTAAATCATCACTAAATTTGATCTCTCTCAAAAACCATGAAGAGATCCAAGTTACTGAACCTGTCAACCGCACTCGCCAACTCGGTCTCCGCAACTCGGCGTAATGTTCGCTACTTCCGGATCAACTCGACTCAGGTGAATCGTTCCTCAAATTTCCGTCAATTTCATCATATTTCTCTCCCAACAAAGACCTATAATTGTTACAATCCCTTTAATTTCCAACAAAATCTGTTCTTTTCGTCGAAGCCGGAATCGTTCATTCAATTAGTATTGTCAAATGATTGGTCAAAACAAATTGAGAATGAATTGGAAAAATTGAACCCTAATTTGACCCATGAATCTGTTGTTTATGTTTTGATGAATTCGAATACAAACCCGCAAAAAAGTTTGGATTTTTTCAATTGGGTAGTTGTTAAAAAAGGGTTTGATCCGAGTTTTACGCCGTATATTATATTGCTTAGGTGTTTGGCTTGTCAAGGGTTTATGAGTGAATTTTGGAATGTTTTCTCAGAAATGAAGAGGAAAGGGTTTTATTTGGATGATAGGGTTTTTCAGGGTATTAATGTAAAATTGACAACTGAGAAGTTGAAAGAGGAGTCGGTTGAATGGTCGAAAAGGTATCAGGAGATGGTTGAAAAAGATGTCGAAAAAGGCGTTGCAAATGAGGTGTTGGAGGTGATTTTGTTGTCTGATTGGGGTGAGGAGGTCGAGTGTGAGTTGAAGAAGAAGCTTAAGTTTAAGTTTCCTTTGACGGAGAATTTTGTGTTAAGGATTATTACTGAATTGTGGAAACAACCATTTAAAGCTTTTAGGTTCTTTGAATGGATTGGAAGTTGCGGAAGGTATGAACATGGTAGTGAAACTTATAATGCAATGGCCGATGTTTTAGCTCAGCGTCCTGAATCATTAGGTCAGTTTTGGGATTTTATGAGGCAAATGAGACTTAAGGGGCATAATATTGATACCCATACATTTGTAAGGAGTTGTAAGTCTCTACCTCGCAAAGATGCTGTTGAATTGTTCGAGTTCATGATGGATGGGCCTTACAAGCCTTCAGCGTCACATATAACGTCATTGTTGACTAGGGTCTCGAATACAGCGGATCCTGATCCCAATTTGGTGTATCGGGTTTTTAACAACTTTGTTAATGCTGGGAATGTTCCTACTAAAATCTTCTATGATACTGTACATAGAGTTTTTTGTAAGTTAGGAAAATTGGATGAAGCAAAGAAGATGGTCGAGGACTTGAGGAATTCGGGATATAAGCCCGACAACTTTACTTACAGCCAAGAAATTTTTGGCCTTTGTAGATGCAAGAGGTTTGATGAAGCTTGTAAGGTGCTTGAGCAAATGGAGTCTGAGGGTTGTGTTCCTAATGTAAAAACGTGGACTATGTTAATCAACGGTCTTTGTAAAGGTAATCAAATGGCAAAGGCTTTATCCTGTTTTGCAAAGATGAAGGAGAAAGACGTCACTCCGGATCCTGAAACATTGTTAGTTTTGCTACAAGGTTTTATCTCCGAAAATAAGGTGCTTGATGCGTATAAATTCTTTACCGAGTTCATCAAGACTGAAACTCAAGTAAAACCTACGCGTGATACTTATAACCTTATGATTGAGAACCTAACGGAAGTTGGAAAACTCGAAGAAGCATTAAAGGTTCTTAGTATGATGAAGAAGAATAAAATCCGGGCTTTCCCTGAGCCAATTACCAAATACATTGCTAAGTGTGGAACAGTTGCAGATGCCAAGAGATTACTTATGGTACTGTCTCCAAGTGTTACTTCTTGTATTCCAGTTTATAAGAAAATCTTTGAAGCTTTCTTTGAACAAGGTAGATATTCAGATGTCAGCGACTTGATTTATGCAAGCCCTCTTTGTGTCCGTGAACATAAGGCAATTCGTGAGATGCATGCCTCATGCCATGCTACCCCATCGGAACAGGTTGCAAAGAGGTAATAGTCATGATGAAGACTCTAGTTGTTGAGCGAAAGACTGAACTGTTGCGACGATGTTCTAAAATACACCTACTTTAGTTAATCACTCTCATTTAACTTTTTATTATTTTCGAGGGTATTTTAATCAAAAGTAAACAAATGATTCCAACTGGTTGCTGATTTTGTTACAAGTATCTTTTTTTCCCCCGGATTGTCATCTGTTGGGAATATTCTTATTCTTATTATGAACTTGATCTCTTTTTTCATAGAAAATATATTTTGGTTGTGTTGATCATCACTGGAACAAAGGGTGCATCCTCTATAATGTTTATGTTTTTATGTTTTTATGTTTTGAAGTTGCAATCTGGTTTGTCTACGACATTCCGTTGAGTTCAAATTCGTATCAGTATAGCTGTACGATAAGTGTGTAAGACGCGATTAGCTTCAAGATTTAGAGGTAATCTTTATTTTAAAAGTTCGTCTCAAAGCTGTTATGATTACCTCAACGGACAGACCTACCTGTGAGTTTTTGGCCTTGGTTTTGCATTGTTACGGTGATTGCTGTCAAATGGTTTTATCAGCTGTGAATCTAGAGTTAAGCTCCTATATCCGACTCCCCCAACTCGTCATAGGTGAGACTCACTAGAGCACTTGGACGGTATTGTTGCTCTCTCATTTATCTTACGTTATGTGAATGAATCCATGAGTTTGCTGTACTGAAATTAACAGTTCAGCTGTGCAGCTGTGACGCACTGATGCTAGTTTCCTGGGTATGTGAATGACACTCTCAATTCTGTTCCGAGCCGACTTCCTGCACAAAAAGGCGTTGTTTTTTCCGACTTATGAGAATGAAAGGCGCTTTCACTTCTGTTCAAGCGAGACTGCTGATGTCACGGCTTAGCTGGTAAAGTTTCAGCTTTTTTAAGTAAGATACGGCAAGCTTTTGTTAGTGCTAGACGTTTTGCTTTTGTCCTACCTACTATATTTGACCCGTTTTAAGTTTAAAAGGATATACCCGTCTTAAACAAGAATTTGGGTTTTTCATATGACTCCGTATTTAATAATCTTTCTGTATCAGGTTATATCATTGCTCCATTTGTCGTTTTAATTTTACAATTGCGTAACGATTTAAGAGACCCATCACTTATTGTTTCTCTTTGTGGATGGAGATTATTTGAGTTATTTTATTAGTAAATTTCTTAATTATATTGTACGGAAGTAGCTAGGAAGCTAATCTTGTAGCGAATTATTAGTGCCCAGATCACGTTTAAGTAGATTTTTAATGATTTTGCTTGCTTATATGATTATTGAGAGCTTGTTTTGTTGTATGTTGTTCAATGGACTGAAAAAATTAAAGGGATTTCTCATGTGGAGTCTGGAGAGTGGAGCCGTGGAGGCGATGATTGGTGGAAAAAACTTGTGTAAGATGGTTTTACATTAAGTTATTTTAATACAAACGCTACTTGCTGCAATGCCCGCAAATGCTAGAATAAAAATTCTTGATGTAGCTTATTGAAATTATGTTCTAGTAAATTATGATTCGACACATAGACATTGTATCTTTTTTATTGATGTCGGTTTAGTTTGTAGTCGAGGCGTATTTACCCCAATTTCGGTTTTTGCCTTCAACCCTTTTTTCTTTTACTATGTTATCTTCATACCCTTAAAAGCTTCCGAGTGCTCTTCTATTTCTTCTCCTTTCTAAAAAAAATTAAGGATCCTTAAATTTAGTTTCGCAAGTTAGTTACCAAGCCACAACTTCTTTCTTTTATCTTCTATTCTTCTCGGTGAACCGAATAATCTTCTAAAAAAACAAAAGTTTGTTAAAGGAATCACGATCCTCTTCTTTTCCTTAGAAAGGAAATGAATTTGTCGAAGATTAATCCCGGCCATTGATTAGAAAATAAAAATAAAGAACTGTAGAGAATCCCGACTCATTATTAAAGTACTTCAATTTGGTTAGAGTGATGAACTAATGGTAGTATGTTGATTATAAAGTGAAACTAAAGAAATGGAGAGATTCCCGACTCATTATTAAAGTACTTAAATTAGGTTATAGTGATGAACTAAGTAACTAACTAATGGTAGTACAAGGTCCCCCAAATGAGTTACCTTTGTGATTCACATGATCCACCATTACCAAAATTTCAATAGTTTGGTAAGATCTTCCCAAAAGCTAAAGAGATTTGGACCAATCTAGAATTTCCACATGTACCCAAGTCACATCTTGTGATATTTATTTATTTTAATTAAATTTCATTTGTGGTTCACCATGTTGTTAGACATGCCAGAGTGTAATGACTTTTCCTTGTCCCATAAACTATTCCTTTGATTGTGCCTTGTATTATTAATTAGTGTATGTGTGTATGTATATATATAACTTCATTTCATTATACTTCTTTCTATCATCAACAACAATATTCATTCATTCATCCATTTATTCTCGAATCTCGACTAATTATTTAAAAGGGTTATCGAATATGGCTTCCTGGTCACCTGAGAATGCTACCAAGGCTTATATCACAACTCTTAAAATGGTAAGTGGTTTTATTTCATGCTCATTTCGGTGTTAAAATTATTTTTGCAGGAGACTGTCATGGATTTCAAAAGTTTTAGCTTTACTCTAAGGGTTAGTTTTAACTGTACCTGTCATTTTAGGCCAAAAGTACAAATTAGTCGTGTTTTACATGGACCCGGGTCATATTCTTGCAGTCGTGTCAGGGTAACATTAGCTGTTTTATATTTGTGTAACAGAAAGTCTGCTACTGATGGCTCAAATCCGTGCAGTCGAGTCAGGGTAACATAGGTTGTGTTATATTTGTGTAACATAAAGTCCGAGACTGATGTATGTGAATTTGTGATGATTTAACAGGAAAGAAAAGAGAAGGAACCAGACAGTGCAGAGTTCATATCAGCATTAGCAGCAGGAAACAATGCACAAGTGATGGTAGCAGCTTGCGCCGAAAAAGTTGCTATAAACAACCTATTAGCCTTAGTGGCTGCAGCGCATCAAACTGGTGGCTGTGTAACTTGCATTCTTCCTGGAAAAAAAGAATTACAGGAAGCCAAACACGGGCTTGGACAGGATGCAAAATCTGTACGCTTTGTCGTTGGTAATGCCAGTGAATTACTTTTACTTAAGAAGTACAAAGACGCGGACTTTCTGCTTATTGACTGTAACATTCAGGGTTACGAGAATATTATGAGAGAAATTGATCAGGCGAAAAGAGAGGTTAAAAAAGACGGTGTTGTTGTTGGGTTTAATGCATTTTGTAAAGGGTCGTCGTGGCAATGGAGCGGGCTAAGGACCCATTTGTTGCCTATTGGTGACGGGTTGTTGGTTACGAGAATTGATGGGAGTTTATGCAAGGAAGTTCGGAAGGGAAAAGGCGGTATCACTAGGAAGAGTAATTGGATTGTTAAGGTTGATGAATGTACTGGTGAAGAACATGTGTTTCGGGTTAGATCATCGTCACAGAGGAAGTTAGAGGTTGCTAATTAGTGTGATTAATTAGATTGTCTAATTAATTAAAGATTAGGATGCAAATTAGTATGAATTTGGTCGTTTCGTAAGTGATTAATTTTCACTTGTAGTTTTTGTTGAAGACCAATGTAGATTGTAACTTTTATGTAGTTACAGTAGCATTAGTTTTTGTATATAGATGGTGTCTGTTGATGAGTAGCATGAGTATTCCTTTTTACTGTCTCAATCCAGAGTAATCCAGAGTATTCTTTCAAATATCATCGGACTTACGCCTAAGACGGATAGGGACGTCGAATGTGCGTAATAGGTCTGAGCAAAAAATCCGATTATCCGAACTGATTCGATATCCGATCCGGATCCGATCCGAAAAAGTGGAAATCTGATCCGAAAAGCATCCGATCCAAAACTTTCGGATACGGATCACTATGGATCCTACTACTATGTTAGAGAACACACAAAGGTTGTTTTCAAATAAATTTTTTTTTTTTTTGACAGCAAATTTTCAAATAAATTGATACAATAGTTGTACTGAAAATTGCATCACTTAGCTACTGGCTTACTGCTCTGTAGTACAAGAGCACAAATACCGGTTAAATGACTCGTTCCGGTTAAAATGATTCGTTCATCTTGCTCTTATGCAGATGTCAAATAGCTTAGTTGATAAAGTCATGAGAAGTGATACTCATAATCTTGTCTGGGTTCAAATCCCGCCAGCACACTACTAGAGAACTAAATTAATAACTAGAGAACTTTCACATCATCTTAAACACTTCTGCGGTTCTGCCTATATAAAAAGTTGCGGAGTTAGATATACGCGACGTGCCCTGTGTATTAAAACTTTGGATTAAAAGAAAGTATAAACAGAATTTACGTCCCATGACGAATTAGGTATACTTTCATCTCCATACCTAATTTTGGGTCATGGTGTACTCTACGATTTCAAATTCCAGATAAGATCGTTCCTTTCTCTTGTTTCGTTACTAGTCGTTGTTCCGACTTGTCACTTGTGTACTATTAACATGTAGACTGACATAATGAGCTGCTAATGATGGATGTTCTGGCATTAATTTGGAGATTTGTCTCTAAACATCTATTAAATCTAGATCATTCATCTAATTAATCAAATTAATCTATACAAAATATCACTAATTTGTTATTATGATTAGGCTTAATGCGATCTGTAACATACAGAACACAAATGGGTTGCCAGTTTATCGATCAAATCACTCAATTTCATGTGCTTTAAAATTACATAAATTCTTGTTTAAGACGGAAGTATCCATTTTAAACTTAAAATGGGTTTATTTAAAATTTGGGTGAAATTCGCGGTAGACTAAGGTTCAAACCTTCCCAAAAGCATAATCTTGTGGAGCATTATAGGCCTGAGTGCTGAGTCCATGCCTAATAGATTTCGACACCCTCGGGTAGCTTATCTGGTATGCGTGGTTTGCAGGCTATCACATACACCCGAGGGTTTAACCAGTGCGGACTGAAAGTAGTGGCAGCGGGTTCCCTCGTAACCAAAAAAAAAAAAAAGACAGGTAAAATGGCCAGAGATTAACAAAGTATTGTCTTGTCTACACATGTGGGAAATTATTTAACTCGTTTTAATTTTAAGACGGAAATAATCGAATTAATTGATACTAGTTGCACATTATTATTATTGGTATTTGTCTTGTCATCTATCCTAACTTTAACATTTTAATAACAAAGGCTCATGTGCTTGCCAACTAGGAGTAATTGCACCAAATTAGAGAAATAATGGTTCAAAATTTATTTTAAAAAAATGGTTAAATTGATTTATAATAATGTGAAGAATCTAAAATACAGGGAGATGCACGAGTGCACGTATGACCAAATTATTGTTGTTCAAAGCCGTTAGCTAGAAAAGTCTTGATGCTTGGCACAATTATTTAGATGTTCTTGTTTTTTTAGGTAATAATTAAATTAATTATTGCTTTAGGTTAATTTGTTCTCAAATTAGTTATCGTAAATAGAATCGCGTAGAAATGATATACAGATCATGGTTTTGCGAGGAGAAGCGGTTTTACACTTCAATGCTTCTTAGAGTTGACAATGATTTGAGCCGGTTATAGAGCTCTTAGAATCAACTAGGTCAAAACCCGGCTCGAAATCGGTCAAAACTGTATCCAAGCCAATTTAGGCTATTTCGAGTCGAGGTTGACCAAACCGAGCCGATTCCGAGCTCCGTAGAGCTCGGACTAGAAGCTCCTTTATTAGTTAAGTTTTTTAAAATTTATTTATTGTTATTTAATTTTAATATTTTGCAATGGTATTTGTTCTTAATAAAATTTTATTTTATCTCATTATATTATATTTTGCAATGACCCTTAATTATATTATATTTGATAACTGATAAGTATTTATATTTGCATTCATCGTAAAATATATTTATTCTTAATTTGCTTTTGAAATTGAAAAAAAAAGTAACGAAAATAACTTAATCAAACTCGAACCAATTCTGATCTTTAACTTTTTAATCTTAGAGAGTTCAAGACTCGAGCTACAATTTCTGAGCCAATACCAAATCCACCCAACTTTAAGCTCAAATCAACTTGATTACACCCCTAACTTTCATTCAACCTAAAATTAGGAGTTTAAAAAATAGTTCAATTTTGAGCATTTATTTAAAAAAGTTATCTTGCTTTTTTGTGTACAATATCTTCTTATGATGAACATGGTATTTCTTGGGAATGAATTACGTACATAACAAATCCAACCAAAATATTTTCATCCATAATTTGTTCCCTTATGAAATTCATCTTCTTTTTCAAGTTCATTGAAACAAATTAAAAATGGGTCTCGACATTATCTTCTGCATATATTGTCTTGTTCATTCCATCATACAATGAATTACAATTTACACACTTGCATAGTGCATGTGAGTTTTTAGGGCTATGTACATTTAAAGTACCAATTGAGTACTACCAAGGACCATATATCAACTAATACTCTAATAATGTGGGTGAGATTTATTCAATACATATCTTGTTGACGATAATTGAATTCACGTCATGAGTATCATCTCTCTTGACTTTATCAGCTATGCTAGCTGCCATTTGCAGTGCTAACATGCACAACAAAGGGGTGAAACTTGGCCATTACTAATTTTTAACAGTTGTCACCCTTATTTGATAGTAATTAATGTTATTTTATTTTTTGGTACAAATTTAATAGTAACTGATTATCGAATATATTTTAAACTTATGGTTGAAGCTCAATTTATTGTTCACTTAAACTCATCATACTTCAATCTCTAGGTAAATTCATATATAAGAGGTACCCTTATGACATATCGAATAATACAGATATATATTTGATTAAAATACACCTTATATATATAAAAAAAACGTATGAAATTGGCTTGAACAGAGGGAGTATGACGAAAATAATCAACCATGAGACCAACAATTTATTAAGAGATTGAAGAAAAGGAGGCAATGTAATTAAGAACAGATCTATGTGGTGTATTTGGGAGGCAAACAAAAGACCAAATCTGCCAACACAAATTGTAATTTTTAAAATTGTACAAAATAATGTTATGGGAAAGTAGCTAGAAGCTGGTAAATTCTTTAAAAGCTTATGATTTTTAGCATGATCATCAACATTATTATTAAATGGTAGGAGTGGCCTATTTGCATGAAGATATAATTTTGTCAGAAATTATATTGATATGTTTCAAGGGTAAGGGAGATGGTACTAGATGGTGCATGGGAGTAGCATGGATATGATATTGATAGAAAGAACAAACAAAGCAAGCAAAGGCTCCAGCCATCCGTCCCTGTCATTTGTTTACATTTACTTTTAGCACAAAGACGAACGGGATAGGAGGGGATTATTTGTGAACGATAGTGCAATTGAATAATCAAATTACCTATAAAAAAACCTTAATTACCAGCTTAAAAAGGGTAAATAAATGAACGAGAACCTAAAATGAAATAGATAAACAAATGGCTGAATAGGTAGGAGCATTATGCCCTAGAGTATGGGAGAATGAACAATTTCATGCAAAAGTCACTTTCAGATCTCAGTTTCATGCTGATACAATTATGTCTCTATGAGATAAGGCAACAAGCTAATGGTCCAAATATATGTATGTAAGGAGTATGTATGTAGGAAACTAGTTCAAAGGTCTTCATTCAAGGAATGTATGATTTTGACAGTAAAACGAAATTAATAGTCAATATCGTATGTTACTTTGACATTTTAATTTAACATTATGTTTATGTTGTGGTATTTAACACAATTACTTCCCAAAATACAATTACACGTAAAATGATGCTATTAATGTTTGATTTAAATTTTTCTTTCCATTGTTAGTACCTTAAATGCAGCCCCCTAAGGGCTGTATTTATCATTCTCCATAAGAAAATGGTAACCTATATGATTAGCTTGTTAATCACAAAATTTTATCTTTGTATTACTAAGTAACTGTCACTCAGTCACACATTAACAAGATAACGGTAACATCACATTTCTACGGACTACGGTTTTACAATATGAGAGGATTCTTTTATATATAAAAACCGTCAATATTTAGTAATACGAGAAGTATTAAACTAGTATTTAACCAATAAAACTATAAAACAGTCTTATTCTACGATAAAAGAGCCTATTTAGTACAGAGAGTTTACTACTGTACTACCAACTTTCGGATAGAATTCAGCTACAAGTTAATTAATCATGTTAATTTGTGAAACAGAAAAGGTTTTTAGCAAGAGGCAAACATGCCACCTTTCATGAACAATTTGTGCATTTAATTAATTAATTAATTACATGTACAAGAAATTATAAATACTGTAATACATTATGTTGGTCTTTGATAATTACAGCTTAATACAATAATATTGTCAAGATTGTCGAAAGAACATTAACAGCTATTAAGGGAAGATGACTTGCATGGGGAAATGGTGCAAAGTCAGAATTCATCGTGGCATGTAATAATAAGCATAAGAATCTAAATCTAATTAGCTAACCTAATTACTTTTAATTTAACATATTAATGCATGACAAGCTCATAAAAGAACAATAGTTGATTGCCAACAAATTTAAGATAGTGTCTAATGAATTTCACATTTTGAATCAATTATTACAAGTCACATCACAAAATAATTAACATGGTTTGCCTACCATAGATTTATTTGATGCTATATTTTCAAGTAATATACTAATTTTAGATAGCTTAGCTGGTCGAGTAGAGGTGCTCATTATATCCGAATTTGAAACTCGCTAACTAGCTAGAGTTGTTTGTGAGTCATCCTGTCTATTAAACCTGGCTTATTATTCGGCCTGTAAAAAAAAAGGTGGGTTTGGACTTATGATTACTTTTGCATCAGAATTTAATTAACAAAGGATCAACATGCTAATCAGTCTCAAGCCCGTTACCCTGCTTGTTAAAGGACAAAAAACCCATGTTGACATGACTCATGTCAGATCCAAGCCCGTTTTTAATCACCCGGGCATTAAAATTGCCCTTATTATCTCTTTACACAACAAAAATATTGTAATAAATAATGTCTCAAAATAAATAATAAACCAACAAAATCACAGTTGGACTGTCAGCATATCCTCAAACAAACTTATTTTCTTGGTCCTCTATATATATAACCAACATCTTAGAAGTCTAATAAGCACAGAAAAATACAAGTGAAATATTAAAATCATCATCTAAGAAATGGAGAGCAAATATTCACAATGGTCAGCTGAAAATGCAACAAAAGCCTACCTCAAAACATTAAAAATGGTAAGACCTTACATATATTGGCATATTCTTATTCAAAGTTTTGTCTCGGACAACTTTAACTAAAACGGTTTTTCTAAAGTATGGCCTTATGGCATACAAAGAAAAATTCAAGAGAAATAATCAAAGTACTTTTTCTCAACTTTAAGCCTCTAAAATTATCATACTTCTTCCATTTTACCAGGGGCGGATTTGGGGGGGGGG
>LHUT01005834.1:0-10314 GCA_001412135.1 Silene latifolia subsp. alba | reverse complement strand
TAAATAAAGATATGAACAAAACAAAATGTACATTGACAAATATGAATATGAAAAAGTAAACGTAAAAAAATGGGTGAAACATAGGAAGTACAATATAAAATTGATCTGAAAGTAAGACTGAGCCGAATTGAAATGACCATGTAAACCTGACTCGCATGTCATTACCCAAACCCTACCCGATTAATCCACTTGTCCAACTTTAGCGCTCACCTAATGACCTAAATATTGTCATAAGATCATAACTGTCTGATAATTAACCTTATTATAAAGACCGTTTAATAAGAAAACTTGTGAAGACTAAAAGGTAGTGTTTGGCAACACAGAACTGATTTTATTTTCATGATTTATTGTGCCTTGGTATCAGCATAATCAGCATTATAAATATGATTACTCAACTATATATATGTGTGTGATATGTTATCAACCTAGTATTAACATTAGAACAATTTTGTAAGCTTTTATACAAAAAACATCTCCTAATTATATAAGATGGCATTCATGAGAAACATGTTAAACTTGTTGATTGTGTTATTTCTTGTGTTTGTTAATGGAGTTGTTTCAATAGATTATAGGGATGCCTTAACCAAATCCTTGTTATATTACGAAGCACAACGATCAGGCAAATTGCCCTCTAATCAACGTGTTGCATGGCGCGGCAACTCCGGTTTAAAAGATGGTCAAGCCGCTGGGGTACGTTAATCTCTTTAGGGTGTTGCTCATGCAAATTAATCCATTTTCAGTAGATTTTTAATATTTAAATCATTTTATAACACACTTTTTCACACACAAAAAAAAAAAAAAAAAAAAAAAAAAAAAAAAAAAAAAAAAAAAAGGTAAACTAAATACTAACATCTTTCATAAGCTTAAACCAACTTCCTTACAGAGACGGAATCTAGAGGTGATTAAATACGTGTTTTGGCCAAATACGCGTTGATTACAATATCGATTTTACTCATTTTAGTTTTACTCGATTAATAAGCACACTAGCTGATTTAGGCAATTTAACAAATCAGGAATTTTGTAGTTTCTTGGAAATCCATTTTCGGTATGCAAACCGTTTAGGGTAGACCTAGTGGACGAAATGACCCATGAACACGTGACACGTCTATTATCACCATCATCATCATAATTATGACAATAAAATTTAACATCGTAAATAATAAGAAACAATATTGATATATTGATTGATCAATATTGATCAGCATGGGCCATGCCACATGGGACCTATAAAGAAAGTTCTTAGAAATACACCGGATTTTTTAGGTCATCCTACACCTTAGCCAATGAAAATTCTGTTTTTTTTTATTCTTCGTTTATTCAGATTAGTTATTTACGAAAAATGTTCTTAAATCAAATTTTCTCATTAGCTTTCTCTCAAATACAATATTCTCGTTAGCTCTGTTACGATGACGTGGTACACCAGGTATCATATGAATGATTTCCGGCCTAAAAACTATAAATATTATATAGCCCGGGTTCGAGACTCATCATCAAGTGATAGTTTAGATATATAGTCCATTATAACTCCATAAGATCATTTGTTTACCTTTAATTAAAATACCTTTACAATGAATATATAAGGTAAACAAATAATTAAGTAGGAAATATTAGAAAGGTAAAAAGTATGAATGAAAATAAACCTGTTTCACCAGCATCACTGTCTTTTCGTTTGAGTAACTTTCTGGCATGCACCCAAAATCCCATGTAGGGTTTCTGATTTATAACATCTACTATTAGACATTGATATTCTTCTACATATATTTATAATAACTCTTTTTGAATACAAATCAAAAACAAAAATAAAAGTATAATTCTACTAAAAATGGGTGTCAAACAAATAAAGAAGAAAATTATGGATTAATGGAAAATATAGGATTAAGTGGAAATCCCCATGCAATTAATTAAATAATTAAATAAGTTTGTTAGATCCAATTTATAGAGTTTGATGTGATTTAGAAATCTCCAACTTTAATAATAATAACAATTAGTTTAGGAGATATAGTTTGTTGATATTAAGGATACAAGAGTTACAAGCCTTAGAACAGATCCTGTTCAAGTAAGGTCGACGTATAATTTGTTATAGTAATTAAAAAAGCAGAAATAAATGAGATTTAGAGAGATTAATTAAAGTCTTAATTATTGGTTTGGTGAAAATTGCTTGAAAAAGTGAGTTATTTAATGTGATGAGTTGTTTAGGGTTGTTAATTATGTGAACTTCTTAATACAAAAATAGATTGAAAAAGACATGAGTTATTATTGTTGTTATTGCATGTGTTTGTTGAACAATTTTGTTTAGTTATAGAATGTGTGTGTGCTTAAAATGAACACGATTTTTTTTTTTCTGAGAGACGGTTTCTTAATAGTGTCCATAAGAATGGTGAAATATGAAGGCAATTAAGTTGCATGTGTTTTTTCTTGAGGTATAAGATTTGTCAAATGGGGAGAAATATGAGGAGGATGACATAGTATTATAGTAATATGTCTACGATTTTACTCCTTAAAATTTGGGAGAAAAAGTCAATTTCTTTTGTATTAGCTTGTTGTTAGAGTGTATCTCGGATCTGTCTCTTTTTTTTTTAATTTTTTTTTTTTAATAACTAAACTAATATTCACTCTATCCCGGATTATTTGTTTACATTTGGTTTTGGCACAAAGACCAAGGTAAGAGGAGATGGCCAATTATTAAATGACAAGGGGATCAAAGTGCACATTAAAAGACATTCCTAAAATAAAAAGTAAACAATTGGCCGAGACTCTCCAAAATTGAATAGTTAAACAAATAACGGAACGAGGGAGTATTCGATCATATATGGCGGAAGAGTTGCATTAGGGTTTTAAGAACAAAGAAGTCTAAACTAGAATTTTATTTTGTTTGCCTTAACCTTAGTATAAAGAGCATGTAAAAAAGTTCGAATAATATATCAAGATATAGTTGAAGTAGGGATAACGAAGTTTGGATTAGTGCAATTGATTATAACGGGGATTCAAAGTTTGGGAACATTGTACTGAGTTGAGTAAAATCGTATTGCGAAAATAAATCTTGCTTTAAGTTTGTTTGCCATTTTGTTAGGTTGTTGTTAGGATTTAAACTCACGTTATAAGTACCAACTCCTCGGACCTCGACCTTCATGACTTATGGAAATGGATCCCCTCCATTTTTTTTTTTGTCAGTTATATTATGAATATATGTTCCAATCTCATTTTTAAGAAATAAAGAAGATCCTTACACCGTTTTCTTGGTTTTAAGATGATGTTTCTTAAGGGGTGGTCTCAACATGACAACATGACCTTTGTAACACACACCCCATCTAGTTAATTCATGGCTCAATAGTTTACGTAACTCTCATCTACTTAATTTATGGCCCAACTTATACAGTAGAGGATAAGTTAGTAAAATGAAACACCCTTTTGAATTTCTTAGTTAAAATTTTCGATTTTTTTAAGGTTTATTTTACAGCATTATTAATGCACTTTCACTCATTATCACCCTCTCATATACCTTTACATAAAATTAAAAAAAAAAACAGGACCTAAATAACTTTAAATCCAAAAAAAAACAGGACCTAAATAATACTAAAACTCGATATCACCCTCTCATATACCTTTACATGAAATTCACCATATCAAAGAACCATACATACTAAATAACTAAATTCAATATTTCCTCCATTTCAATCATTTTTATACATTTGTTAAATTTATATGATTTATATTTTAATCAAATATATAAAATTGGTTAAAATAGAGGTAGTATTAGCTAATAACACCAACCCGATCACACCATTTCATTCTCTTGTCAAAACCCCAAACCAAAACAAACCATGTTAAGTGAGCATAGAAAAAGGGATGGAAAGTGGAAACCAAACTCAATCTCAAAAGCATGACAGACAGGTTGTAGCCTAAAAAGCCCCACATGTTGATTCACACATCCTTTCAGACAACACATAAATGATTAAAAAAACAATTCATCAGTCTTAAGACGAATATATCCGTCTAAAGAATAAAATGAGCCAAATATTACCCCACCTATTTAAATAGGACAATTATTTTACTACTAAAGAATAAAACAGATCGAGTACTGTAAATAAGACAATTATTTTGTTACTCTTTATAAACTTTCTTTTTTTGTTATCCATACTATTTAATCCATTTTAAGATTAAGACGGATATACTCGCAGAAACGCAGCAAGTGGATTATACATCTGATATAGTATATCAGATTGGTATAATTTTTGAGCATTAAGATAAAGTTTTTGAGTTTTAATTTAAACATTTTGAGTTTTATTATAAAGTTTTTGAATTCATTTACTTAAGCATTAATATCAAAAAGTTACATTATAACTCAAAAAAATTACATATAAACTCAGAAAAATTTGATTGTTGACATTTTAAAACTAAAATGTAATTTATAAACTCTATAGAACTCAAAAAAAATACACAAAAATTCAAAAAGTCATTAATTTTGAGGTAGTATATCTAATGTACAATCCTACGAGAATTTGTGCTATAAAAAATAAACAAAATATTCCAAACCAATAAAAAGACACAAATTCTTGTTTGTGACGGCACATATCCGTCACTCTTGAGTGACGGATACCATTTTACCTCACAAAGTACCCACTTTTTCCCTCTCTGCAACACTATTCATGTGGTCCCCTTTCTCCACTAACCCATTTTATTAACATTTTATCTCACAAAATATCCGCCACAAATAGTAACTCGTCACAAGGAGACCAATCGATAAAAAGATGCTTTTAAGTTATTACAGTTTTACTTGACCTTTGACCAATCTTCTTGTTTTCTCCATTGTTTCTCTTCTCCCACTCTCTTTCTCTCTTCTCCTTGTTGTTGTACCCCACAAACACATACAATAACACCAAACTCTTTCCTACACATTTCATTTCCATCACCTTTCCCTTTCATTTCTTCATTTTTTTGGTTATTTTTACTTCAAAAAACTCAACTTTCCACTTTTTTTACCATAAATTACACCATAAATTGCATAAAGTTTTGATATTTATTACCTTTACACCTTAAAGTTTTGATCTTTATACTAAAGGTAAGGTTTTTTCATCTGGGTTCTCTTTGTTTTACATTTTGATCCGTCTCAGTTATTTGTTTACCTTTTAATTAAAATAGCTGTCACAAATAATATAATAAAAAGGTAAACAAATGAGCGAGACGTAAAACTAACTTTTAACTTATCCTGCTTCTGGGTTTTGTTGGGTTTTTGTTTTTAGCATCTGGGTATTTTTACTTTTATTTTTATTTTATAGTCAAGTGTTTGAATTGTTTTATTGGTTGTCTTTAATGATTGATGGGATCTAGACATGTGTTTTGGATTGACCTTTGTTTTGTTGTATTAATGTTAATTATACTTTCAATTTCTCTAATTTTTATACTATATTGTGCTAATCTCTTGCTAATGGTCCTTTTATGATCACAGGGATACATTATATTTGATTGGTAAAACAAATGCATGATGCATCTGTAGCAGTTTTTTTGCTGAGGTAAATCTTTGCATTCATCTTTTATTATTCTTTTGATTTGTATTTTTGATGTTGAAATTTTGATCTAGCTTTAAATTAGTACCAAAAAATGCTTTGTTTAGGTATGTATGAATGTATGATTGCTTTTCTTTTAGTAAAGTTTTCAGTACCTTTGATTTTAGTTGCTGCTTTTAGGAGTAGGACATTGATCTTTGTGGGTCTAACATAATAGATTAATAGGGGTAAGGCTGCGTACATCTGACCCGTCTTATCTGGAGCCTTTGAGGCACTTGGGGTAATGTTGTTGTCGTCGTTGTTGTATAAACCCTTATTGGTTCTTGACAGAAGGTGTAGTTTTACAATAGTTTGCTTATGATGTACCTGAAAATATTTCAGGGTTTCATGTTTGTTTCCTGATAGTTTTCGGTTGACTTGATTACAGTGATTGTCTGGTGGTCGTATGAAATTGGAGGTTCTAGATCTTGGAGCTTCCCTTGGTTGGATTGATGGATCAAATTTATTTGGTTGAGTGATGTGTATACAGAATTTTATATATTTCATTTCTCTATATTTATCTCAATGGCCTCCAAATCGGGTGTGAGAACGTCTCCTGATAGGCTTAGGAATAGCTCAGGTGCTCAGACGTCTGAAGGGAATAGTCGGAGGCCATTACCATTTCAGCCAACTAAGCCTGGTAGAACGGAGGGAGTTGTACCGAACAGGTTACCTCTATCTCCACGTCCAGTTCCATCAAAGCAGCTTGTGAGTGATATTATAGACGAGAAAAAGTTGGTTAATGACGTTGATAATAGTGCTAATTTGCCATTAGCGGATAAGCTAGAATCTAGTTTATCATTAGAATGTGGGTCCGAGGAGGATAGCAAAATATCCGATCAAGGAATTGGGTCGTCTTCTGGTAAAGTTAGTGATGGAGTGGGAAGTCTTGCAAAGACTAGTGGTCGTGAATTTGTTGAGAGTGGAAAGAGTAGCATGGGCAAAGGTAGCACAAGCAGTGACGTGAGCGATGAAAGTAGTTGTAGTAGCTTAAGTAGCAGTGTCAACAAACCGCATAAATCTCAGGACATGCGGTGGGAAGCCATCCAGGCTGTGCGTACCCGAGATGGTTTATTGGGGTTAAACCATTTTAGGCTTTTGAAGAGGTTGGGATGTGGGGATATTGGGAGTGTCTACCTTTCAGAATTAACCGGTACGAAATGTTATTTTGCAATGAAGGTTATGGACAAAGCATCTCTAGCTAGCCGCAAGAAGCTGCTTAGGGCACAGACAGAACGAGAGATTTTACAATCTTTGGATCATCCCTTTCTTCCAACTCTCTACACCCATTTTGAGACGGAGAAATTTTCGTGCTTGGTGATGGAGTTCTGCCCCGGAGGTGACTTGCATACACTCAGGCAGCGACAGCCTGGGAAGTATTTTACTGAACAAGCTGTAAAGTAAGAACTTCTGTTCTGTTATCTCTTTGCCGTTAAATTTTGCTGCAGGCATATAGAAATCGTGTTATGTCCTTCCCTTCATCCCATTTATATTGTCCGATTTCCTTTTTGGTCCATCCCAAAATAATTGGCCCATTTCTCTACTTCGTAAAAAAAAAAAAAGATTTTATATGATCACTTGCTAAGTAGCCTCGACATGTAACTCCGAAAAAAAGTACACTCTGAATTTTGAATACTAGCCTTGTAAATCGGACTATTTCTGGTTGCCTTCACCAATTATAGAGCTATGTATGATTTCTTGTTAGCTACATTTATGTCTTCTTGATTGCTTCTTTCCACCTCTATAGGCCCCATTTCGCTTTTGTGTTCAAAATTATTTGTGTACATATTTATCATAACAATTATTTTCGTACTGTCATCCGAAAACAGTGTAGCGGTATATTTGTGATAAAAATTGGTCAAATTCAAATTGGCTTAAATGAAATGGAATCAAATTAGTATCTAAACTAGGATAGATCCCGTGCAAATGCACGGTATTTTAAATTTTCATATATAGAGAAGTTAACAATTAGAGCTAATAATAAAATATAAATGAATTTTAAATTTTATTTGTAATTATCTACAATTGTTAATGTGTAAAAATACTAAGAATTAAAATAAAACGAATTTTACATTTTTACTCGGAATAAGTTTATGATTAAAAAAAGAAGATTGTTAGTTTAATTACAAAAACTTATGTTTATTTTTACGCATTTGAAGCATATAACTATTTTTGTAATTTTTGTTACAATATACGGAGTAACAATTTAAACGGAGTAAAAAATTTAAAGAATAAAAAAAATGAAAAGCACACACTGATTTTAATAATATGAGTAAAATCTGCATATGNAAAGGCCATATATTAGGTCCAATACATACCTTGATAAAGGTAGACCCAATTTCTAGCTAACATTATTTAGCCGGGAAAATTTCCAGTTTTCTTATTCTTTTAGTATAAGGGGGATTGTGATTCATGTTGATTTTAACTTCTGATGCTTTTTAGTTGTTTGGCTGTCCGATACTTCTATGAACGCAGTGACATTGTGCCTATGTGTCAAAGGCTTTATTAAGCAAAACGACTCACTTTATTGATTACTCAGTTACGCTTCTTTTCATTGTCAAGTCACAAGTGATTAGTCATTTGATGCAAATTCGTATAACAGTCTCTTTGTGTTTATCGACATAAGCATAAGGCTAGAGACATCGGACCTCTCCTAACCCCGCAATTGTCAGGAGCCTGGGATAAGTTATTGCTGTATTATTGATATTGTCATAATTTGCTGCTGTATTATTGGCACACATGATTTTGCAGTCCTCTCTGTGTAATGTTCAGGAGAGTCTAGCTGTTACCAGTTTGCCACTTGCTACTACAAAATTGACATTTCCTAATAAAATGCGACTTCGTTAAATCACACTTGATTAAGGATCAAGTATAGATTAGTTGTTCGTCAAGGTACATGAAACATTTTCCTGTACTTTAACTCGAGAAAGGATGAGAGACAAGAATATACGAAAGATTGTATATTTGTTATATTTTTTACTCTCGACTTTTTGCTTCTTATTGGTTTGGAATTTGAATTCATTACGGACACTTGATTTTAGTTGTCGCTTCCACCGAGGAAAGGGAGTTTGTGATGTAGTCAAGTATGGGTATTATAGCTCACAAACCCATTAGTCGTTTGCGTTGTATGAAAAAATGTCGAGCTGAGATTGACTGCATCTTCTAAAACCCTGATATTCCTGAATGCTTTTTTTTTTTACTTGTAAATGTGTAATCGGTTTTTATTTTTAGTCACCTTTTGATATGGCTATGCAGGTTTTACGTAGCGGAAGTACTCCTAGCGATGGAATACCTTCACATGCTCGGAATTATTTATCGTGATCTAAAGCCGGAAAACGTCTTAGTGAGGGAAGATGGTCATATTATGCTTTCCGACTTCGACCTATCACTCCGATGTACGGTGAGCCCCACACTTGTTAAATCCGCGTCTGTTGATGGTCAAGGGTCAAAGAAGAGTTCCGGGTATTGTGCTCAACCAGCATGCATAGAACCCTCCTGTATTCAACCCTCTTGCATTGCTCCCACTTCTTGTTTTACTCCTCGTCTCTTTTCGAGCAAATCCAAGAAAGAGAAGCCTAAGCCGAAATCCAAGCCCAAAAATGAAGTCGGTAACCAAGTTAATCCGCTACCTGAGCTTGTTGCCGAGCCTACAAGTGCACGGTCCATGTCATTTGTCGGAACCCACGAGTACTTAGCTCCTGAAATCATCAAAGGAGAGGGACACGGTAGTGCCGTAGATTGGTGGACTTTTGGCATATTTTTGTACGAACTCTTGTTCGGGAAGACACCATTCAAGGGTTCGGGAAATAGGGCAACCCTCTTCAATGTTGTCGGGCAGCCATTGCGTTTTCCCGAGTCCCCAGCCGTAAGTTTTCAAGCAAGGGATCTTATTAGAGGCTTGCTAGTGAAGGAGCCTCAACAAAGATTGGCATTCAAGCGAGGAGCTACCGAGATCAAGCAGCATCCTTTCTTTGAAGGCGTAAATTGGGCCTTGATTCGATGTGCAAGTCCACCAGAGGTCCCGAGACCTGTAGAATTCGAGCGTATTCCTGTTCCGCCTGCGTCAGCCAGCGAGAAGGCTGCCGTGATGCCCGGTATGCCGGACCAAAAAGGATCCGATAATTATTTGGAATTCGATTTCTTCTAGTTAATTTTTATTTAATATTTTTATTTTTATTTTATTTTATTTTTTTGCTCTATGTCGTTTGTCCTTGAATTGGGCTATGTAGAGTTGGCATGACCTTCAAAGGGATTGTTTTTGGTATTTGATTATGAACTTTTTAGGGCTTCCCTCCCTTGGTTTATATTCTCTTTTTTGTTTTTTTTTGGTTGGAAGTTGGCATCGGATAATTCATGATTAATAGTCGCATAAGTTAGATATTCTTCGTGAATATCAGTATTATACGTTTCATTTAATTCAATAGAAATCAATTAATAGTCGGAAAAGTTAGATGCTCCATACAATCCCCTATATACTAAAAGATTAACACATCTCCAATTTTTCCCGCTTAAATTTCCCGCCTAAGTGATATTCTACTAGACAATATTTGTTTCCTAATTAGTTAGTGTTGACTATCTATATCTACTACTATTAAACAATATTTATTTCCTAATTAAACAATATTAACTGTATAACATCATTCATTATTTAACTTTTATATAAATAAGGCTAATAAAATATCTCATTTAAATTATATATACAAATTTTCTAACCTTTTCAAAATAGAGGTAAACTGCATTAGTTTGATTAATTATTAAAGTCTCTAAATAT
>LHUT01005833.1:0-12379 GCA_001412135.1 Silene latifolia subsp. alba | reverse complement strand
CCATGATCGGGTTTGTAGCAGCAGTTGCGGTTGAGTTATCAAAAGGAACGGACTTGTTTACGCAAATATCTGATGGCGGGGTGCTATGGTTCCTAGGAACAAGCACCTTGATATCAATAGCGTCGTTGGTGCCATTGTTTAAAGGGGAGACAGCAGAATCAAAGACGGAAGGGTTAATGAACTCTAATGCAGAGTTGTGGAATGGTAGGCTTGCTATGTTAGGTCTTGTTGCCTTGGCTTGTACCGAGTATGTCAAAGGAGGAGCTCTGTTTGACCTTTATATGAAATGTTGTACGTAAAAGCTAAAAAAAAAAAAAAAAAAGCCCATGTGGTGACTTAGCAGGGTTAGGTTAAAAGGAGGGCGATAGGGTGTCACAGGTGTCACGTTTTTTGAATACCATAGAAAAGTTAATAAATCTCCTGCATACTAAAAGAATAAGAGATGCTTAAATTTTCAAGTCTAAACATTAAAGTTTACAATTGAGCCTCCTTTGTGTAGTTTTTGACTTTTTTCTATAGGTGTACTACGTGTTTAAGTATGTTGTGCTAAATAATGCGCCTAATTTTATCTACAGATGTTAGTTAGTAAATCTAGTAAAGTTATGACTTATGAGTGGTAAACTGGTAATACACAACTTGTGTTCAAATCATGCCAACAAGATATTGACCTTGTGACCCTTTGTGAATTGCGATGTTCAAATGCTTGTAATGGTCGTTTGTAGCTCACCAACTAGGTGGTCGTAGGGTTTGATTGTGAAAAATGTTATTTACATGTTTAGTGACTTTGCGTGTAGTGGCATTTTTCATGTAAAGCATGGGGGAAATACCGTCACGCATTATCATCTTTTTACATAGTGTGTCCTAGTTGGAGAAGAGGTTGTCCTTATATTGAGCTTTCAGCAAATTATCCTTAATTTCGCAACTCTAAATAGATTAAATGATTAGACTGACACTTCATTCGAGGAACCACTTAGATATATAACTTATGCTTCAAAAAGACTTTAAACATAGATTTAATTTCATGTTAGCGAAGTGAGCTACGAGATGTTAGACCCCGGCCCAGAGTCAAAGTTAAAGCTATAGGTTTATTCACCCTATCTTTATGTGTGTCCTCCTATTTGGCACCGGGCCACCGACGAATAATAGGTACCCACAAGGACCCGTACGGAGGTTGGAAAGTCACAGTAGTGTTAGCGACACGGTGAATGAGTTGATGAAACAACATACAAAGACTAGGCCTAGAACCGGTTCCTAGCTTGACTTGCTCTCAAGTTGGCACTTCGACTAATCCCTAGCTTTTTCTATAAAAAAAGAACTACAGTTAATAAAATGTCTATTAATATCTCCGTTACCTTTCCTATAAACAAACGTTCAATCAATCGTCCCTTTAGTATTCGACATTTACCAAAAGAAATATACTTAAAACTCGTATGAACTATAATTAGGCCACGTAAATTCACAACCCGACATAAACCCAATCCGACTAGTCCATTTCACCTCAACATCAAACGCATACCCCATTTGTGACAAGAATTATTCAATCAATCTTATAAAACCCAAAAATCGATCCCATCTTCTAAAACCCTAAAACATTTCCCCTCACTTCGAACAATCGACCGCCCACTTCTTCACTCCACTGGTACCTCCTTCTTTCTCCCCCTTTTCTCTCTTCTATCTGAAACCCTAATTTTTGATTTCATCGCTGATTATCGTATTTCTTTAATTAATTAACAAAGTTTCAATCTTTTTACTGTTTTAATTTCCGGGTAATTCATTAATTTGCAGATAAACTTACTTTCAGTTCTACAGTAATAATTTTCTGGGTTTTTTCGAAGAAATTGAGAAAAGATGTCGGACGATGAAAGAGATGAGAAGGAATTGGATCTAACTTCTTCTGAAGTTGTCACGAAGTATAAATGTGCTGCTGAAATTCTCAACAGTATGTTACTTTGTATTGACATTTTCTATTTTTTCGACTCAATAAGCTTTGCTTTTTACGTTTGCGATGTTAGTCTTTTGTAAGGCGGTTTTACACTAATATTGTGTAAACACAGGTCACCGTATTAGTTATTGTTTTCTGCATAATATTCCCTCTGTCCCAATAATTTGTTTAGGTTTGATTAAAATACCCGTCATAGAGAATATAAAAGGTAAACAAATGATTGGTACGGAGTGACAGTGCTGATATGATTGGTGTAGTTGAATAAATGTGTGATTTTTTTTTACGTGGGTGATTTTTGCAGAGGCATTACATTTAGTTGTATCGGAATGCAAACCGAAAGCTAAGATTGTTGACTTATGTGAGAAAGGCGATGCCTTTATTGGAGAGTGAGTCCTTCATTTTTTAACAGTAATTTGTGAATGTTTTGGTATTGTTACTAATGTATGCTTGATTTCAATGTTGATTCATGTGATATAGTCGAATTATTGGGTTTTATTTGAATTCAATCATATATTTGAAAATGGGTTATCAGTTATATGTTCCTGGAGTATGTAGGTTTTGTGGGTCCTGGGGTGTGGTACTTCATAGCTAGCTGGTGACAGTAATGCAGTTACTCGTAAATTAGATGTTATTTTGATCGTAGTGCTATTCATATTTCCATATGCCATTGAAATGGTTGAGAAAGTGCTGTTATATAATGTTGAAATATGGATAAGGTATTCGCTACGAATACACTCTTTTGTGTGTTATATGTATTTTTAGTAAGCAACAAGATAGATTTCACTCGTAACAATTAGCTATTTGTGGGGTACCCTAGTGAATTCAGTAAACAAGTGATATGTACCTTTGTGTCGTATTAGTTTGTACTTAATACGGCATTAAATTTGAGATTAGGAATGAGCCTTCTTTCTTCAGTGGAGACATTGCTTGTAGTGGATTCTGGATAGGATGTGTCGTATTAGTTTGTACTTAATACGGCATTAAATTTGAGATTAGGAATGAGCCTTCTTTCTTCAGTGGAGACATTGCTTGTAGTGGATTCTGGATAGGATGTATCGTTTTACTTTTTTCTGATGCACTGTTTAATGTTTAGGCAAACCGGGAATATGTATAAGAATGCGAAGAAGAAGATTGAGAAGGGTGTTGCTTTTCCTACTTGCATATCCGTCAACAATGTTGTTTGTCATTATTCACCACTTCCTAATGATGAGTCAGTGCTTGAAGAAGGTGATGTCGTTAAAGTGTGAGTTTCTAAATCCTTGTACATCATTAGCCTGTTTTAGTGATGCTATTTTTAGAAGTTTGGATCTCCAGCTAACGAGACTTCATTGCTTGCTTGGTTTTAGGGATATGGGTTGTCATATTGATGGTTTCATCGCTACTGTGGCACACACTCATGTAATTCAAGAAGGCCCGTTGACTGGAAGAAAGGCAGATGTCATTGCTGCGACCAACACTGCTGCTGAAGTCGCTCTGAGACTTGTGAGGCCTGGAAAGAAGGTATATAAACGGACACCATTTCCTTTTCTACGACTGTTAGTTGAGAGAATTGTTCATGATGCTGACTTTGAATTTTCATTGCATGATGGTGATTCTTGGGCGTGGTTGTGACAATATTGTTTAAATGGTGAACTATGAGTTTAGCTTATTTATGCGGTCCTATGGGTTGCGCAACCGTAAGAGTACTGAGAGCAACCTAAACTTGAGCTTTGTCCTTCTATTTTCATTACTCTGGTAGTCACTGTGTATTTCTTGGGCTACATAATAATTGTGTTGGTTCTTAAATATTAAGGCAATTTTGTTGCTTTATCTGCTCATGCTGTGTTGCTTTATCTGCTCTCCTTTTTTCCTAATTTCTTGCCTTAATCACGTTTTATGAATAAAATAGTCTCAATTGTCGAAACTGTTATAACCTTGTTTGAAAGGCAACTTTGCCAAGGTTATCAATTCTTTCTATTCTGATTGCCCGCTTTCCTGCTGCCAATATTTATTATGTGTGGAGAAGGCAACTTTGCCGAGGTGATCAATTTTTCTATTCTGATTGCCTGCTTTCCTGCTGCCTATATTGTACCGCCAAATGTGAGGTCATTAGTGGATTCAGCTTTAACTTGGATACACTGCCTTCTTGGGCCTATAAATTATGAGTGAAAATATTCTCTAATGTAGGGATATATTTTTTGTGTGTAGTAGGCAACTTTGCCGAGGTGATCAGCTCTTTTTATTCTGATTACCCGCTTTCCTGTTGCCTATATTGTTTGACCTGAAGCATGGCTTTTCTGTGGACCCACATTTGTCTGTGTGGATACGCTGCCTTGCTTGGTCTATATGTTAATGAATGAAAATAGTCTCTATTATAACTTATAAGAAAGATTTTGTAGTGTTTCGCAGGCAACTTTGCCGAGGTGATCAATTCCTTCTATTCTGATTGCCCGCTTTCCTGTTGCCTATATTGTATGGTCAGCTATGAGTTTTTTTTGCAAATCACATTTTTTGTTTGTGGATATGCTGCCTTGTGGGGCCTATATTTCATGTTTGTAAACATTCTCGATTGTAGGAAATGTTGTATTATGTTATGAGTAGAAGGCAACTTTGCCGAGGTGTTCAACTCTTAATCTGATTACCCGCTTTCCTGTTGCCTAAATTGCACGGCCAGTAATAAGGCTTTTCTGCGAGTTGACCTTTGTTGATTTGCTGCCTTGTGAAGCCTATATGTTTTCAATGAAAATCTCATTTGTAGGAGTATTATATTAAGTTGTTTGGACAAGGCAGCTTTGCCAATTTACTTGTACTCGTGTTGCCCATTTTCTTGTTGCCTATATTGTATGGGTAGATCAGGGAGTGTGACTGCTCTAGGTGATGATTAGTCTATGTGCTATTTGAATTTTAATTCAATGAAGCTTTATTGTCATAGTTACACTGATAGAGCTGTTCACTCTCCATGGTTTTTTTTAAAAGCCCCGTTTCATTCCCTTTTATGCATCGTAAAGGTCCTTGATCCTTGATGATGATGCAAAATGTTTGCACGATGTGTAGCTAATCGTTATATTTCCTCCAAGTTTGCAACTTCATACCATGCCACCTTACTTTTTCTTTAATTTAGGCCCAAGGGGGGTGGTCTAATACTTGGAAGTCACTGTATTTTGTTCTTAAAATCACTTAAAGATTATTGCTCTACATGATGAAGAGAATTTTGGCTAAGGATTATCGTCCAATGAAGCTTTATAGTCATAGTTACACTGATAGAGCTGTTCTTAAGTCACTCTTTGTAATGTATATCACATATGGATCTTGTATGCTGCTTTCCTGTGATCCTGTTCGCGTGGCTTAAGCCAGCACAATCCTTTCTATGGTCTTTTATAATGTAGCTGCGATAAGTTCTGTCTATGTCTGATTTAATATGAGTCATGATGACAGATGACATGATAAATGTCGAAAAAATACTGAGTTCTGCTCAACCTATTCCAGTTGGAGGCCTTTGTTTGCTTCCTTATTGTTTCATGTTTGTTCTGGATTTTATTTTCAGTGGGTTTTGCAGATTCAATGATTAATGTTATACGATATATCTCATGTACGTCTTGGTTATCGCAGAACAAAGATGTGACTGATGCCATCCAGAAAGTTGCTGCAGCATACGACTGCAAAATTGTAGAGGGTGTGCTTAGTCATCAGTTAAAACAATTTGTGATCGATGGCAACAAGGTTGTGTTATCAGTCGCAAGTCCTGAAATGAGGGTTGATGAGGCTGAATTTGAAGAGAATGAAGTCTATGGTATTGATATACTTGCAAGTACAGGAGAGGGGAAGGTAAGGTCTAAGTTCCTTTTTGATCGAGGACTTTGGGTTAAGAATATCTCGTATTCACCTAAACAATTTTCTTTTGTTTGTATAGCCTAGAATGTTGGATGAAAAACAAACAACTATCTACAAAAGAGCTGTGGATAAAAATTATCACCTAAAAATGAAGGCATCAAGGTTCATATTCAGTGAGATAAACCAGAAGTTCCCTATAATGCCTTTTACTGCTAGGTACGTGCTGTTTCGCTTCACATTTTTTTTTTCCTTTTTTTTTTTGCTACTTTGTGAAACCGTAAATTGCTCTGTCTGACAGGGCATTGGAAGAAAAGCGAGCACGACTTGGGCTTGTTGAATGTGTTACCCACGACCTATTGCAGCCTTACCCCGTCTTGCATGAGAAGAATGGTAAGTACATTCTCATCTGAACTGGATGGATTGCCGAGTACTTCTAGTTTACCACATTGTATTAGCAAAAGGAAAAAAATGGGAAGTGGATGAGTATCACAATCACAGGCTGAGGAATTAAAAACGTTTCTATGGGAAACCTCTGTGTTGGAACGGTACAGAAAATAATGAATATTTGCTGGCTTGTAATCCTACTTTTAATACTTTTTCCGGAATCTCATGGAACAAGCACGTTGATCTTCTGCAGGTGAATTTGTGGCTCATATAAAGTTCACTGTTCTGCTCATGCCAAATGGGTCGGATCGTATAACGTCTCACCCTTTGCAAGAGCTGCAGCCAACAAAAACAGTCGAGGATCCTGAAATCAAGGCATGGTTGGCTTTGGCTACCAAGACCAAGAAGAAAGGCGGCGGCAAAAAGAAGAAAGGTCAGTTGATCGGTCATCCTTTTTAATTCTATGGTCAATATGAGTTATCTCTTGTTATCCCAATGTTTGATTTTACGAGTATTTAATTTTTAACCCCCTTTCTTCCAGGCAAGAAAGGTGACAAACCCGAGGATGAGTCTGCTGCAGCGGAGCCAATGGATGTCTCTACCAACGGTGCAACAGCTGAGAGTTAGAATGTCAGTCAGCGCTTTCCGTTAACTTAATTATGGCGAATCACTTTTGGTATTTGCTTGTTGATGGGCAATTTGAGCATGTTAGATTTTTGACCTTTTTACAAACTTAATACTGACTTACACTCGCTCACTTTCTCTGTAAAGGCGTGGATTTGTGCATTTCTTAACTCTATTTGCACGTTAAACGAAGTAATCTGCAAATATTAGATTGGTTTTGAAACTTGGATGAGATAAACCACAATGGTTCATTAAACTCCTTCGCAAATGTGACCCGGAGAATCACAATTCTGTAGTTTTGAACCCTGACGGATAATTTAGATTAGCTTAGTTATGTTGATTCAACGCCCAAAGTTGCCTTATTCCAGGCAATTCTCAATTAGGTACTAGCCTACTAGGGTACAAGTGATTATGTGATAGACTGATAGTTTGGCTCGGGTTCTAGTCTGTCTTTGATTGAAACTGGATTCGAGCTTGTGTATGTTCTCACCGATATACATTTGACAGACTCTTTAAAGAGCTTAGTACCAGTATGTGCAAATGCACATTAATGTCGGTTTGACGGGTTGTTGAGAAAAAGGATTGTACATCAGATGTACTACCTCTTTAAAAAGCTTATAAATTACATTTTGGTTTTATGACGTCAAAAATCAAANNAATGTTTAAGTAAATGAACTCAAACTTTATAAGAAAACTCAAATTTTTTAAATTAAAATTCAAAAACTTTATCTTAATGCTCAAAAATCTATACCATCTGATGTATTACATCAGATGTATAATTCACTTACTGTTGTTTGATCCTCTTTTACGGGAAAAATGTTTATTGTTATGTCGTCAAAAAAGTCCCAAACAGAAAGAGGAAGTGTAATACTCTGTATAGTACTTTAGTGAAATTATTTTCTGAAATGAGAAACTGGCTGTAACTGACTGTCATATTTATTTAGTTTATTATTCAAAAATATACAGCAAAAATGATCTTGGCATCTTATGAGAAGAAAAGTTGAGTATAGAGAATCAATTGGGTTGTAGAGGGTGGTTCAAAGATTAGGTAATACATTCTCCGTTTGTCTCGGTTCATACGTTTATTCATAATATACGAGTAGTGTTTAGAAAAATGTTTCAAGAATGAACAAAAGAGTAACTGGTAAATCGGTTTTGAAACGAGAGAGCGGAAAAAAAGAAGATGAGTATACGAAAAGACGAACCCTACACAGCGAAACAAAAATGGCATCTGATTCTGATAGTGAAAGTGTTATGGAGTATATGGCATAAATGAGTGAATAGAACAACATTTTTTGATAAAAAAGCACCTTTGTCTCTTATTCCATGAAGCCCACTATATAGATGAAAAATTCGTTAAGAGTTGTATAACCTTGATCTTTAAGCAATATGGAATCCTATTCCTTCATAATTGCCCCTTTTTGATTGCACAAATACTCATAAAATGAGGACACTATTCCGTCATAAGCTTGTAGAAAGGCAAGTGGGAGGGGGTTGTGAGGTCACAAGCAAGACGGTCTGGTCCGTATGTTGGCTTAACCGTGATCACCAACTGAAATATTAATTTCACCTACAAATTTAGAACAAAATGTACTACAAATACGCATTTTTTTGAAAAAAAAAATATTTGTAGCTTTCTCTTTACATTTTTCAAACTCTTAAGAGATTTTTTTTTTATATTCGAAAAAAAAACCGTAGAGAATACATGTAATTTGGGTTTAAATTATTAAAATATATTTTATATTTGAACATTAAAGCGAATAAATTAAGTAGGATTTTAGAAGCACTTATTAATTATTAATTTGCAACCAATCCATTACAAATGAAAAACAGATCAACTCAATTCCTTTATTTTCTTCTTTTTATGATGATTTAGGTTGTTTCACGTATTTGCATTTCACAACCTACCAATAAATATGATCTTAAAAATCACATTTTCTCGTCTTTTATAATCTTATCCAACTCAAATCCAAACGAAACAAAATTATTCAAATATTACTACTCCATTATTAAACCTCTTTCAATTCCCACCACATAGCCAACTACTATCCACTCCTTTTGGTAAGAACAATTTTGATTCTTCCCAAACTTTTCATAACCCAAAATTCCATTTCATTTCTCTCTTACACAATACACATCCATGCACAATATTCCCTAAAGAAATGCTCAACATTGCACCTTCCACTTCCCAAAACTCAACCTCAATATTCTCTTCAACCATGGACATACCTTCCTCATCCTCGTCCTCGTCCTCAACATTTATGGCTGGCGGTCGTGCCTTAGACCGCCACAACCCTATAATAACCGACGAAAAAAGAAGTGGAATTAGTAGTAACCCCGGTACCCCTATCGGAACACCACGTACTCATCATATCCTCCAACAAAAACCTAAAACACCCACTTCACCAATTTCTACCCCAACTACTCGTAAAAAGAAAAATAAAACGACGTCGCGTGACTCGCGTCTTAACCTGAACAAAAACACTACCAAAGTCACTATTCCGGAACCTGATTTCGTCGTTGATTATAATAACAATAGTAATAGTAATAATAATAGTAATAATAATGACGACGATGATGACCTGTCTGAATCGATTATGAAGGCGGCGGCGATAGAGATTAGTAGGCCAAGTGTGGACTATGTAAGTCCACCAGAGTCATCTAGGTATCTGTTGGATGATACTTCTTTCTTGGATGTTTTGTCGGGTTTTGACCCGGTTCTGAAATTGGACCCGGTTAATGATAGTAAGAATTCCGACAATAATAATGTTGAGGTATCTCATGAGTTTGATGCTTCGTCTAAACCGAACAAGAATTCTTCGTCTGTTGCTCCATCGTCAGACCAGGTTTGTGCTCTTTCTTTGTTGTCTGTTGAATTGCTCATTTGCTGATATACAGAAATTCTTGTATAAGATGGTCTTATGATATTATCGTGAAATCAATCCATAAAATTATTTACATATGCTTTAATTTTATGTTTTTAATAGGAATAATTATAATAGTTAGACCTCAAAAATCACCTTAGGGTTTTTGGTTGAGATGGTTCATCTTTCAGTTTTAAGTTAAATTAGTTAGTCTCGTATTTATATTAATGTGAGATGGTTTCTTAAAAGACTACTTGACGGTTTGAATGCATTTGACCTTTATTATTGATCAATTGTGACATGTAATGAATACTTGTACAATAGTTTTGATTTAGTTGTTAAGACGGAAGTACCTCGATTGGTGTAGATTTTAATTTCCATCTGATTTTATTGTTATACTCCGTATATGTTTTTGTGACTCCCTATACGAAAAAATATAAAAACCAATCAATGGTTGTTATAGGTATCACATGTTTTTCGTTGCAATATTTATTGTAATTTAAGATTGTTTGAGAAATTAAGTGGTCACATCTATTTCTATAAAGTAAGCGTCCAAATTTGCATATATCAACTAGTTTAGCTCGCAAAGTTATAAAAGGTGATGTTTATGAGCTTTGTTCAAGCCTCGTCAACACATATACAACAACCTTATAATTATTATTACCTTCTAAAACTCATTTTAATGATACCAATAAATGAGGTGCACAAGCATTATAAGGCCGTTGTACGTCCGACCATCTACATGTCTTTCATGATAGTTTGTGAGTTCAAAATGTCCTAGAATAACAAACAATAATTGAAAATTTACATTCAGTTTAGGTGCAATAATGATGATTTTTGAGTAATCCACAAAAATGGTAGGTGTGACTATAAATGGAAAAATTAATGTTGCAGGTGGTGGTGCTGAGGGTGTCACTCCATTGCAGAGGTTGTGAAAGAAAAATGAAAAAGCATCTCTCCAGAATGTCAGGTTTGCTTTTTAATATTCTCCCTCATTTTCCATTATTTTCATAAAATTACATTTATTTTCTGTTACAAGTACATATTTTTCTTTCAAAACTGTCTAGTTGTACCTTCAATTAGTAACCCGAATAACTCTACCCGTAACCGATTTCGACACCCGAACTGACAATCCGTAACCCGAATGGATAAGAGGTAATATGATCTGACCCAAATGTTTCTTGTCACAAAGAGACCATTATCCCTAAATAACTTGATAATAACAAACTCGAAAATGACCTGAACTCGAAGGATCCAACCCAATCCCATCTATCCCGAATTTTCGCAAACACGAACAGACTCGCCTTGTACTGACCTGACCTGAACCCGGCCTAGTTAACCCCATTTGCCATGTCTGTGTTTTTATTTATTGATTTTTTTTATAAAGAATATATTCTTTAAAAATCGCTCTCATCGGCTTATAGGCGAGAATTATTAAAGCATTTTCATGGAAATTATTATTTTTCCCTTAATTTCGTGTTTCGGGTTAGGATTAAGGGGGCTGAGAAATGTGTAGTCATTTATTTTTGTAATAGTGGGCCTAGTACTTTTGAAGACATCATAAATGCCATTCTAAGAACATGAATTATGAATCATGATACTGTTTTGGGCCTTCAATTGTCTTTGCCCCCATCAAATTGAATGACTTTACCTATTAAATGTTGGTCAGTGAAGCCATGTAGACAATAATACTAATTGCACTATTACAGTCCCCTTGATATAGAAATCAAACTATTTTGCTATTTTGCGGTGCCTAGATCGAATCGAATAGAGTTATAAAGATTGTAAAAATCTCTCTTTTGAGTTATAACTCTAAATATTCACATTATATACGTCACTAAAAGTTATGTAAACCGTTATAATATTTATAGAAGACTGTCTTATACAAGTATTTGTATTAGGAAAAATTCTTGGGTACACCCGGTGTACAAGATTATCGTACACCCTAGTCAATGATAAACCTTTAATCATATTCCACTTAGATTTTGCTTTGTTATTTATGGAAAATGTGGGTAATTTTAATATTCTTATTGGCTAGGGTGTACGGTGACGTGGTGCACCGGGTGTACCTAAGAATTTTTCTTGTATTAGTTTGATCGATGCACAAATGAAAAGGTTATCGGCGACCTTTAATTAATGATCTATAATATCGTAAATGGTGTGAGATTTCTATTTTTTTGGTTTTAGAACTTGAATTCATCTCTTGTTTTTCAATTCCACAAATTCTTACCGATGACGGTCACAAGTTGTGACGACACACCTAATTAAAGTAATGTTAAAAAGTAAAAGAGGTTGTGAAAGATTACAAGCTTGTGACCGTCACAAACAGTACTTTGTGATTCATTTCAACTATTATAAATCCTTGGATTTAATCTGGAAATTTTGGACATGGGCAGGTGTGACATCTTTCAATATAGATTTTGCAGCAAAGAAGGTCACAGTGGTAGGAGATGTGACACCATTACAAGTATTAGCAAGTATTTCAAAAGTCAAAACTGCAAAATTATGGACTCCTACAATTCCATCATCCTCTCATATTAATGCAACAATTGTGGAACCTAGTAGCTAACCATGTCGACAAATTCTTGTTTAAGACAATAATTTCTAGTCTTAAACTTAAAACAGGTAAAATATGGTGGAAGAAACAGAAGAGAATGTCTATGGACTAACAATGGGATTTGTCTTATTTAGACAAGTGAAAGCATAATTGAACCGTTCTAAGAAAGACTTACTGGATTTTTGTACATGTAATGGA